>CM066970.1:10261455-10476204 GCA_033971965.1 Cucurbita ficifolia
TTCGTCCTTGAATCCCCATGCTAGGCCGACCTGCTGGGCCACCAGCTTCACCGTACGTAAATCCCTAGGTTGAAATTCATTCCTATGTTTTAGGTAATTTTTTTTCTGTTCAACCACACAATAAGAGTAAGTGGGAAGTCCACGTCGAGTGGGAGCCTTTAATTTAGTTTTCAACTACTTCTTATTTTGAGTGGGAAGTACACGTCGGGTAGGAGCCTTTAATTTAGTTTTCCACTGGTCTTTATTTTTAGGATAGGTTTGTTATTTAAATACGTTAACTGAATCAAATAAAATCGAGTCTTCAGTAAATCTCTCTCTCTCCTTTTACTTTCGGTTATTTTTTTATTTTCCTCACGCCGTTTTTCGTCGACGTCTTCTCCCAATTGTCAGAAGTCAACAAGTGGTATCAGAGCTTGGTTTAGTCCATCGGTAGTATATCATTGCGGAGAAGCCAATTTTATCAACAATTAAGTTGAATAGCTCAAGTGGTTAGAGTATCGACCTAATAACCATTGATCTTAGGTTCAAGTAGAAGAAAATGCAAAGCGCAAAAATACACACATCGTGGGGTCCATCTTGAGCAGGCTCGCTCACTCCTCCATGCCGGAGGATCGGCTAGTGTTTGCCGCCATATTTTTATGGTCTCGGTCCATCAAGCCAGCGACCCTAGGTTGCAAGACCCTTTTCCTCCTGCTTTTGAGGACAAAAGCCGCTTTATGTGGCCTGACCTAATGGCTTTATTCGACGAAAGCACCTTCTGGCAGTGGAACGACGTGATCGTAGCCGATCACAACCCAAATCAATTCACGATGGAGTACCTCGTCACCGAGCCGGAAGAAGGAGGAGCCCAGCATCAGGAACCGTCACCGTTGCCAGCAGCTGCACCGCCTGAACCAGCCCAAATCAATTCACGATGGAGTACCTCGTCACCGAGCCGGAAGAAGGAGGAGCCCAGCATCAGGAACCGCCACCGTTGCCAGCAGCTGCACCGCCTGAACCAGTGGAGTTCGCAACACCACGGACTGCAGATTCGATGCTGGATGCCGATCACGATGACGATCTGGTGGCCAAGTACAGAAGGATGGATGACCTAGTGGGAGGAGGTGAACCACCTAGACTGGCGGCTCGCGAACTCGAACAAGAGGTGGCCGAACTACATGCCATCAGCGCAGATGAACTGGACACCGGCTCGCGAACTCGAACAAGAGGTGGCCGAACTACATGCCATCAGCGCAGATGAACCGTACACCTTCGCCAATGAAAAGGGAGAAGTTGTGAAGCACAAGGCCCGTCTGGTGGCAAAGGGCTGATCACAACCCAAATCAATTCACGATGGAGTACTTCGTCACCGAGCCGGAAGAAGGAGGAGCCCAGCATCAGGAACCGTCACCGTCGCCAGCAGCTGCACCGCCTGAACCAGTGGAGTTCGCAACACCACGGACTGCAGATTCGATGCTGGATGCCGATCACGATGACGATCTGGTGGCCAAGTACCGAAGGATGGATGACCTAGTGGGAGGAGGTGAACCACCTAGACTGGCGGCTCGCGAACTCGAACAAGAGGTGGCTGAACTACATGCCATCAGCGCAGATGAACCGGACACCTTCGCCAATGAAAAGGGAGAAGTTGTGAAGCACAAGGCCCGTCTGGTGGCAAAGGAATACGTCTAGAAGCAATAAGTAGACTTCGAAGAGGTATTTGCGCCAGTGGAAAGGTTAGGAATTTGTCCGCCTTTTGCTAGCAATCGCGGCACATTGCTCACCGCCTGAACCAGTGGAGTTCGCAACACCACGGACTGCAGATTCGATGCTGGATGCCGATCACGATGACGATCTGGTGGCCAAGTACCGAAGGATGGATGATCTAGTGGGAGGAGGTGAACCACCTAGACTGGCGGCTCGCGAACTCGAACAAGAGGTGGCCGAACTACATGCCATCAGCGCAGATGAACCGGACACCTTCGCCAATGAAAAGGGAGAAGTTGTGAAGCACAAGGCCCGTCTGGTGGCAAAGGAATACGTCCAGAAGCGCTACGTCCAGAAGCAATAAGTAGACTTCGAAGAGGTATTTGCGCCAGTGGAAAGGTTAGGAATTTGTCCGCCTTTTGCTAGCAATCGCGGCACATTGCTCTTGGGAGGTCCACCACATGGACGTGAAGTCCGCTTTCCTTAATGGAGAGCTGAAGGAGACCATCTACGTCCGACAACCACCTGCCTTTCTGGACAACGACAACCCGAGTAAGGTATTGCGCCTGCACAAGGCACTCTACGGGCTTCGGCAAGCACCACGAGCCTGGAACGCGAAGCTCGACAGTACCCTACTGTCACTGAAGTTCAAGCGTTGTGCCTCTGAGCATGGCATGTACACGCACGGCCACGGTGAGCAGCGACTGATAGTGGGAGTGTACGTCGACGACCTCATAATCACTAGAGGCAACATGGAAGTCCTCGAAAGGTTCAAGAGGGAGATGTCAAAGAACTTCAAGATGAGCGATCTCGGCGTACTCAGCTACTACCCCGGCATCGAAGTGCAATAGAGTACTACCGGCATCACCATCTGCCAAAGTACGTACCCGAAAAAGCTGCTGGACACAACTGGGCTTGCGGAGAGTAACCCTACAACGACGCCAATGGAGGCCCGGCTTCAGCTAAGGAAGGCCGGCACTACGATGGCAGTCGACGCCACCAATTACCGCAGCATTGTCGGGAGCCTGCGCTATCTGATAAATACACGCCCTAACCTTGCTTACTCAGTTGGATATGTGAGTAGATTCATGGAAGCACCTCGGAAGAAGCATCTTGTGGCTGTCAAGTGCATCCTGCGCTATGTGGCTGGAACCAGAGGCTGGGGTGTGAGATACAGCGCAGGAAAAGAAAAGACGAAGCTTGAGCTCGTCGGCTACAGTGATAGTGACATGGCCGGTGACGTTGATGATCGTAAGAGCACTAGTGGGATGATCTACTTTCTCTCAGGCGGTGCGATCTGCTAGCAATCAACAAAACAAAAGGTTGTTGCTTTGTCTTCCTGCGAAGCAGAATACATCGTCGCTTCGACGGCGGCAACACAGGGGGTCTGGCTTGCGCGACTGATGGAAGAACTCATCGAAAGAGAAAGCGATCCACCAATGCTATACGTGGACAACAAAGCTACGATCTCCCTGATCAAAAATCCAATTTTGCACGACCGGAGCAAGCACATAGAAATCAGATTCTACTACATCCGAGAATGTGCAGATCGAAGGCTCATCAAGATTGATTTCATCCGAACAGAGGAACAGCTTGGAGACATTTTCACCAAGTCCTTGGCGCGGGTAAAATTTGAAGAACTACGCTCAAAGATTGGAGTTCAAACAATATGGTAGACATATACCATAGGGCTTTAGGAGGAGATTGTTAGGTAAATCACTAGGTTGAAATTCATTCTTAGGTTTTAGGTAATTTTTTTTTTTCTGTTCAACCCACGCAATCAGAGTAAGTGGGAAGTCTAGGTCGAGTGGGAGCCCTTTAATTTAGTTTTCCACTACTTTTTATTTTTAGGATAGGTTTGTTATTTAAATACATTAAACTCAATCAAATAAAATCAACCGAGTCTTCAGTAAATCTCTCTCTCTCTCCTTTTACTTTCCGTTCTTTTTTTATTTTCCTTCCCCCGTTTTTCGTCGACGTCTTCTCCCAATTGTCAGAAGTCAACATTCTTCAACACTTCCTATATAACAAAGGTCCACAGGAATTCCGCCATGTTTTTCATCTTGAATTCTCAGAGTTTGCAATTCGAGAGATTTTTTAAGCATTTTTCTCTTGTACCTCATCTTGAAATTCGACATCTAAGATCTTGAATAAAATGCGGGAAGTTTGACTCAAAAGAAAAAATTGGGTATTTAATTTCTCGTCAGGGCTCGAGTGTTACAATGTCAAGCTTAACTTTTTAGTGTTATTCCCTACATGTATTGCTTGACAAAAGCCTGGTACGACTACTTACATATTCTTTCATGTCGAGAAGCCTAGTTTAAGTCCTTAAAATGCTTAAAATTCCTCATATATTCTTGTGAAGGTCCCTTAATGAACTATGATTTCACAACCATCAATAAATCTATAAGAATCGATAAAAAAAGATGATCAACTTAAGTAAAAATTAAAAGTTGTTCAAGAAAATAAAAGAAGCGGCTCATTCAACAGAATCAACCACGTCATTGTCTTCTACCTATACAATAGAGAACACGTGTGCAACTCATCATGCAATCGCAAGAATATGATTAAATTTTTTATTAAATTCGATTTCTTTGAAAATCTCGATCGAGTAAAATTCAAACATGAAAACGTGTAGTCTTATAATATTTACCATATTCTCCTCTTGGTAGGTGAATTAATGGAAAAATTAAAGAAATGATCAAAATAAAATCGAATGTAAATCTAAAGAGTAATTTATTAGACTTAAAATTGAATAACATTCATTTACCTTAGAAATTAGAAATTAAGTAGTCAAACATTCTATATTTGGAATACTCGTAAACCGGCACAAGATAAGAGCCTTTCTAATTTTGGTGGTCTTTTCTCAATATAGATTTCCTATCGAGCTATATCTAGTTAAAAGGTTGTTTGTTTGATTCCCATCAAATTCATATAGGATTGGTCATTGTTTAATTTAGTAGAGTGACTTTAATTTTTTTTAGGTAGAATCAAATAGTCCTTTCTAAGGTTCAAAATTTCTTCTATTTTTGTGAAGGTCTCTTAATGGGTTAGGATTTCATAACCATATCAATAATGTAAGAGCTTATTAAAAAGATGGTCAATTTGATCAAAAATTAAAGGTGATTTAAGAAAATTAAACGAGTAGCCGATCCAATGGAATAGACCACATCGTTGTCTTTTACCTATGGACAGTCACATGTGCAACCTTTAAAAGACTTACTCATGTCGTTAGCTTGATTCATCAGTAACAACTTTAGGTTAGTAGAAATCTTTGCTCGTTCCAACATGTCACGACTCGATTTTCGTGACATCGAAGCATAATGAGTGCATGGGCTGACGCAAAAAAGTATGAATAAGTTTATTACAAAATGGGAACTAGAAAAAGAGATACAAATCTAAAAGAACCAAAATCTCCATACACAGGATCGACACCCCAAGATGACCCTCTTTTGTGACCACGTAGCTCCTAAATGCTCCCCACCTTGACCAACAATAAGGAATCACTTGAAAAAAAAAGTAGAATCTGAATATAAACATATTCAATAAACAACCTACTTGTAGGATGACATTTTTATCCTAGCAAGTGGTAACACCCTCTCTTATCTTAAAGCATTTAGACTTACTCAAATGGTTCCAACAAAAAAAGTTAGGACAATAATTGGAAGACATTCACTTTAAAATATTAGTTTAAAATATTGATTTGTTCAAATAGAGAGAAAATGAATAGTCAATATGCAACTTGATTGATAAATATCTTTTCAATTAATACTATAGTTCTATTGGCATTGGCAATGCAAATTAGCTTTTCACGGCATACAAGCAGACTGATTATAAAACTACCAAATTTAATTTAATACCAAATTTAATTTTTAATTTTTGGGTTATGAAAATTTGACGTTTCTATTCATATGTAGTAAGAAAATTGAAGCACATCTTAAACCATCGTAATTTCTTTACTTTCGAGACTTCAAAACGAGGCCTCGTAGGTTAAATGATTACGTTGGTTCCCTCTACAAATCGAACATTTTATGACATAATGTCATTTTGAGTAGTAGGTATTGAGATTATCTTTCAAGTTGACAATAGATCGTGGGTTTACGGGCAAAAAAACTCCTTGAAAAATTATGTCCTAAGATTCCCTTTCTTTTTTTAAAATTCCTGATAATCGTGCATTCTCAAATAGAGAAAAAATGGGTTTTTATTTTGCAACCACATATTTAAAGGGGTTATGGCACATTGCGAGAATATTTCGAGCCAACAATCGCATCGAGCCTTCAAAGTGAAGTAACAAAGATGAAAACCTACAAATTACACTTAAAGTACAACTCACTACAAACCTAATCTCATCGAGATTTTTGAGAATGATTGGAGTTCTTGATAATTGGATTTTCGTAATAATTGGGCTTGACTCTATTGGATTAGTGATAATCTTTGAACAACTCTAAATAAAAAAACGACAAAAAGAACTTGAAGATTCAAGGCTTGGTTTTGTTTGTTATTTATTTATTTATTTATTTCAAGTTTAGTTTCGATTTGGGTTTCGAACATAATGACTCAATAAAGGAGTAGTAATTAATATAGTAACAAAATTAATAGCATTCTTAAAGTACAAGGAACATAATTATAATCTTACTGGTGTTAAAAAAAAGAAAGTACGAAGAAAAGAAACCGTCATAAAGTAGTTTTGTTAGAATACGAAGACATTGGGTTGAGAAACTTTTTCCCGTTCAACACCACCTTCACCAACCTCAAGCTGAGAACATTCAAGCACTCTCAAATTTTTGCATAAACATAACTCTAATGTCTCCAAATATGTAACGTTTCCCAACCATTCCGGAAGAGATTCAAGGCCATTAAAATTGTTAACATACAATGATCTTAAAGCAGTGAGGAACCCAACTTGTCAAGGAAGTTATGCTAAATTAACGGTTTGTCAAGGAAGTTATGCTAAATTAACGGTTCTTATTTC
Source organism: Cucurbita ficifolia (assembly GCA_033971965.1). Lineage (NCBI taxonomy): Eukaryota > Viridiplantae > Streptophyta > Magnoliopsida > Cucurbitales > Cucurbitaceae > Cucurbita > Cucurbita ficifolia. Next base: position 10,268,114 of record CM066970.1, read on the forward strand.
ATGCAAATCAAGAACTTAAAGTGAATTGAAGGTTATGAATGGACTCCAAGCATAATCCTGCATTGGCCTTCAACTACCAATGTTTTCAAGCTATGAATACCACCAAGCCCCTCGGAAAAATTATGAAAGTTTTCGAGTCTTAATAAAGACAAGTTCTGCAAATTTAGCAAATTTTGAGGGTGCAAATTTGAAGGGGAAATATCATCGTGAAAGTTGCCAATGCACAAATGAAGGAGTGAGCTACAACGAGTTTGGTAGCTTTATCAAACTTGTACCGTTATAAATGCATAGAGATTGAAGCTTTGGAGGACTTTGAAAGCTTGAAAACAATCTTGCTGTGTCAGCTTCCAACCTCAGACACGGAGTTGTAAAATTTGTTCGAATATTCGTTAGTTTGAGACAAGAACAAATAGTTAAACTTTCGAGATAGGAAAAGTGGTAGAATTTGTTAGAGTAGCAACTTCTTCCTATTGCTCTAAATTTTCCATTTGCAAAATATCGAGTCTTTTCAATTTCGGGAATAAAGTTCTGCTATCGCGATAATTCCTATAAAATTGGCATCCAATACTTTTTACGGCACTTAGCTCGTTAATCTTAAGAACCTCAAGTTTGGACAACTGTCCCAGCATTGGTAAAGTTTCACATCTTTAGCAACCATCTAGATTTAGCTCAACCAAGCTTTCAACAATACCCTTGGGCAGAAGTTCACCAGCAAAATTATGAATGCTCAACGCTCGAAGTTTTTTGTGTGGTTGAAGCCCTTTTAACACATTCAAATCGTTGTCACCAGTCTTCTCTTTCAACACTCCATTCAAAAAGTAGATTAGAAATATTTTTCTTTTTTACTAAATTTGCAGCCATGGCCTCCGTTTTACTGTTGACTTGCTCGAGATGTAAAAGGCTTAATTTACCTTTAAGGTCTTTTAAAGGTCCAAGCTCCTCAACTTACGTCCTTCATCAAGCCCAACTACAAAAATAGAAATCGTTTGAAGTTGAGTCATTCGACTTAAATGTTTAGGCATTGGTTTAGTTTGATATAAATAATCAAAATCAAATTCTAAATGCCTTAAGTTGACCAACTTTCTACTTTGTAGGAAGCTTTACATCACATCCAAGCTTTAAAGTCTGTAAATTGTAAAGCAATGTCAAGATACCTCAAATGGTAACGATCGTATCTGACAATTCAGTTATGAAGCCATAATCAATAATTAAAACGCGCAAGTAGATGAAGTTGGTGATCATATCGTGATTTTCAAAGTGTACATTTTCATAGCAATAAACTATTCTTCTCCTTTGACGGATCGAAAGAACTTCATCACCTTCTGATTTTCCATTCGTTACAAGGTACCTTCTCAAATTTTAATCATTTGAAATAGCACATGCGACCTCGTGTATATGATCATGCATCTTAAAATATATAATTTTTCCTCTCTTATCCTTGAACACATCTTGAAACAAGGAAGGAGACAACAAAATATCGAAATACCTCACCCCAATATCCTCCATCGTTACATTGCTTCCATTGGATATTTGAATAAACCCTTGTGCTATCCACATCTGAATAAGTGCTTCCTTGTAGAGCAGATAGCAATTTTTTCCTATAGAACGTCTACAAACAAGAGAATTTAATCGGAAATATCGACATATTTCTGTGTGTGGACCAAATAAATATGAAAATGAAATAAAAAAGATCCACAGTTCTAATTTAATCCTTATCGAATTTGAATATCAGGATAGTGAATATAGTCATGATTCAACGGGTTAGGTCCACTTACTTTTTATTTTTTTTTTCGAATCTTTATAATTGATTGGAATAATGAAAAATAACAATATTTTAGAATTTAAGGAAACTTAAATCATGATAGATTATTTGAATCTATTCTAAGAAGTCTGGTGGAAAATTTGAACAGTAAGCAAAACATTGTTTCAATGAGGAAGATGGTAGACGTCCATGCTTACCTTGATTGTCGATAAAATAAAATCTTCCTTAAGTAATTCAAATCTCAATAGATTTTCCAATGTCGATTGCAATTCATCATCATTCTTGCACGATTTCACCATTCCTCCCAACACTTTCACTATTTTGTAGACAAATTCATTATTTCTATATTTTTTCATAAATGGAATGGTTTTCCTACATTTTTTTTCTCATATTTAATTTTCTATTTTAATTTATGGATTCTATTTTATCATTAAAAATTATATACACGTTACTTAACTTACTACAATAGGAACATAAATGAGGTAGATTATTCAAGAATTGAAATCATCGTATGGGTAGTACTATAGTCTATAAAATTAACCACTAAAATACCCATTGTAATGGAGAGATGAAAAACGACATTTAGGAAAACCTCAATATTTAGAATGAGCATAAAATAGAATAGATTGAATTGAAAATCCAACACCAAATGAGCATAAAATAGAATAGATTGAATTGAAAATCCAACACCAATGTCAACAAATATGAGCAATTTGAGCATGTTCATGTTTTGAGCTGTTGCATTAATGACACTACTTTTTACCAAAGGTTTTGGTTATTGATTAGTTTATTTACATTTATTGAATTCGTGGTATAATGATAGTCCGTTTGACTCCAAATTAAAAGGTTGTGTGTTTGATTCACATCGGATTCATATAGGATTGGTCATTGTTTTATTTAGTAGATTTAGTAGAATGACTTTAATAATTTATTTGAGTGACTTTAATTTTTTTTTAAGGTAGAATCAAATAATCCTTTCTAAAGTTCAAATTTTCTTATATTTTTGTGAAGGCCTCTTAATGAGTTAGGATTTCATAACCATCAATAAATATGTAAGAGCTTATAAAATAAATGGTCAATTTGAGTAAAAATTAAAGGTAATTCAAGAAAACTAAACGAGTAGCCGATCCAATGGAATAGACCACATCGTTATCTTCTACCTATGGATAGGAGAAGACATGTGCATCCTTTAAAAGACTAAAACTCATGTCGTTAGCTTGATTCAATATGATGACTGTAATAATTTTAGGTTAGTAGAAATCTTTGTTTGTTCCAACTTGTCACGATTTGATTTTCGGGACATCGAAGCACAATAAGTGCATGGACTGACACAAAAAAAAATTCTATGCATTTTAAAATGAAACAACGTCATATTTAAAAGACAATTCAAAATTAATAACAAGACAACGGTTCAAAGTTTATTACAAAATGGGAAGGGAATGAGATACAAATCTAAAAGAACTAAAATCTCCAATACACAGGATCGACGGCCCGAGATAACCCTCTTTGTGACCGTGTAGCTCCCAAATGCTCCCCACTTTGACCAACAATCAGAATATAAACATATTCAATAAGTAACCTTAACCTTGTAGGATCTGATGACATTTTTATAATTTCTTATGATAATCATTATTGATTTAAAATATAAAGAAAAACAATACCATTAGAGATTTGGTGAGATTATCAAATTTTTAAGATACTTATTTTGGATGAGCCGAGCTAATAGGATGAACTAAATGAGTTCTACATTATGAACTATGATGTGCTTTAGAAAGTCAAATAGGGGGAAATAAAGAAATCTAATATGAAAAGAGAATCGGATTCTATTTGTATGGTATCGGAGATGAATCTTGGCCATTCCCGCCTTTCAACTCCCCTAGACTAGACATTTGGGTCTTAACGAATTCATTTCCATGTAAAGATCATTTCCTTCACAAGTACGTTCACCTACTCCTCCAAATACGGATACACCTCCATAAGCTTTGGCATCAATTCCATAATGAGTACTGTTTTAGCCACTCCAACCCCTCCGAATAGTCCTATTTTTCCTCCACGTCGATAAGAGGCTAAAAGATCTACTACCGATCTACTACTTTAATTCCTGTTTCAAAAATAGATAATTTTGTATCTAACTTTATCCTAGCAAGTGGGTAACACTCTATTATCTTAAGCATTTAGACGCAACCAAATGTTGTTTCCTAATAGAGAGAAAATGAAGGGTCAATGTGCAACTTGCATGAGAAAAATATTTTTTTTAATTAATACTATAATTCTATTTGGGTTGACAATGCAAATGAGCTTTTCACAGTTACAAGCAGACTATTATAAAAATACTAAATTTAACTTTTGGGTTATGAAAATTTGAACTTGCTTAGTAAGAAAACTAAAGCACATCTTAAACTATCGAAATTTCTTTACTTTCGAGACTTGAGGCCTCGTAGGTTAAATGATTACATTGATTCTCTCTAAAAATCAAACTTTCTATGACATAATGTCATTTGAGTAGTAGGTATTGAGATTATCCTTTCGAGTGGACAATAGATCGTGGGTTTACAGGAAAATTCGTGAATGTCATCGAGGATGACTCGAGTACCTTCTTTTAAGCGTATCTTGTGTTCCCAAACCTTCATCACCTTCCTCCTTAAGCTTGTGAACAGCCCCTCGAGCAAATTTTAGAAGTTTCCAACAAAACCAAAGAAGAAAAAATTAATAAAAAGATGGTTTGGAGAATAGAATATTGGTTTAAAATATTGATTTTCTTTTAAACTTGCAACCACATATTCAAAGGGTTGATGACACTGCGAGAATATTTCGAGATAACGGTCTTATAGAGCCTTCAAAGTGCAGTAACGAGGATGAAAACCTACAAATTACACTTAAAACTCAACTCACTACAAACCTAATCCCATCGAGATTTCTGAGAATGATTGAACGACTCTAATAATGATTGGATTTGATTCTACTCGACCAGTGCTAATCTTTTAACATGAAATACGTTAATTCGGAATAAAAAACAACCAAAAAAACTAGAAGAATCAAAACCCGTAAAGGGTAATAAGCGTGTCGGGAAAATAAATTAAAAAGAATAGGACTAACATAAGAGTAGAAGGAAGATGGGAAGCGACAATATAATCGACTCAATAAAGGAGTAGTAATTAATATAGTAACAAAATTAATACCATTCTTAAAGTACAAGGAATATAATTATAATTTTTCTTACGCTAATAAAAACATTAAAAAAAAAGAAAATACGAAGAAAAGAAACCATCATAAAGTAGTTGTGTTAGAATACAAAGACATTGGGTACATGAGAAACTTTTTCCCGTTCAACACCACCTTCACCAACCTCAAGCTGAGAACATCCAAGCACTCTCAAATGATTCAATTTGGTTAGATTTGACATGACTTCTTTCGAGGGCAAGTTTTTCAAATTTTTGCACAAACATAACTCTAATGTCTCCAAAGATGTAACGTTTCCCAACCATTCTGGCAGAGATTCAAGGCCATTAAAATTGTTAATATGCAACGATCTTAAAGCAGTGAGGAACCCAAGTTGTCGAGGAAGTTGTGTTAAATTAATAGTTCTTATTTCATGCAACTCAAGAACTTCCAGTGAATTCAAGGGTATGAATCGACTCCAATCATAATCCTGCATTGGCCCTTCAACTATCAATGTTTTCAAGTTATGAATACCACCAAGTCCCTCTGGCAAATAATGAAAGTTTTCGAGTCTTAATGAAGACAAGTTCTGCATATTTTGCAAATTTGGAGGGTGCAAATTTGAAAGGGAAATATCATCATGAAAGTTGCCCATGCACAGATCTTCAAGTGAGCTACAAAATTCTAACCAATTTGGTAGCTTTATCAAACTTGTACAGTTATAAATGCATAGAGATTGAAGCTTTGGAGGACTTTGAAAGCTTGAAAAGAATCTTGCATCAACAGTGACAGCTTCTAACCTCTGACCATGAGTTGTAAAAATATTTGGAATATTCGTTAGTTTGAAACAAGAACAAATACTTATGCTTTCGAGATGAGGAAAAGTGGTAGAATTTGTCAGAGTAGCAACTTCTTCCCATTGTTCTAAATTGTCCATTTTAAAAATATCAAGCCTTTTCAATTTCGGGAATAAAGTTCTGCTATCGCAACAATTCCCGTAAAATTGGCTTCCGATACGTTTTACAGCACTTAGCTCGTTAATTTTAAGAACCTCAAGTTTGGGCAACTGTCCCAGCATCGGTAAAGTTGTACATCTTTGACACCCATCTAGATTTAGCTCAACCAAGTTTTCAACAAAAATACAGTGGGGCAGAAGTTCACCAGCAAAGTTATGAATCCTCAATGCTTGAAGGTTTTTGTGTGGTTGAAGCCCTTTTAACACACTCAAATCATTGTCATCAGAGTCTTCTCTTTCAACACTCCATTCAAAAAGTAATTCAGAAATATTTTCCTTCCGTATTAAATTTGCAGTAATAGCCTCCTTTTTACTTTTGACTCGCTCGAGATGTAAAAGGCTTAATTTACCTTTAAGGTCGTTTAAAGGTCCAAGTTCCTCAATCTTATGTCCTTCATCAAACCCAACGACAAAAATAGAAAGCGTTTGAAGTTGAGTCATTCGACTTAAATGTTTAGGCATTTGCATAACTTGATTTGAATAATCAAAATCAAATTCTAAATGCCTTAAGTTGACCAACTTTCTCAACTTTGTGGGAAGCTTTACATCACATCCAAGCATCAAAGTCTGCAAATTGTAAAGCAAAACGATAGATTTTGGGAGCTTACTTATTTCGGACTTTGAAATGTCAAGATACCTCAAATGCTTCAATTTACCAATTGTATCTGACAATTCAGTTATGAAGCCATAATCAATAATTAAAACGCGCAAGTAGATGAAGTTGGTGATCATATCGTGATTATCAAAGTGTACATTTTCACAGCAATAAACTATTCTTCTTCTTTGACGGATCGAAAGAACTTCATCACCTTCTGATTTTCCATTCGTTACAAGGTGCCTTCTCAAATTTTGATCATTTGAAATAGCACATGCGACCTCGTGTATATGATCATGCATCTTACAGTATATAATTTTTCCTCTCTTATCCTTAAAAACATCTTGAAACAAGGAGCGAGACAACAAATTATCGAAATACCTCACTCCAATATCCTCCATCGTTACATTGATTCCATTGGATAGTTGAATATACCCTTGTGCTATCCACATCTGAACAAGTGCTTCCTTATAGAAGCAAAAGTCTGGTGGAAAATTTGAACAGTAAGCAAAACATTGTTTCAATGAAGAAGATGGTAGACGGTCCACGCTTAACTTGATTGTGGATAAAATAAGGTCTTCTTTTGGTAATTCAATTCTCACTAGATTTTCTAAAGTCGAGTGCAATTCATCATCATTCTTGCAGGATTTCACCATTCCTCCCAACACTTTCACAACCAATGGTATACCACCAAATTTTTTAACAAGTTTCTCTTGAGTCACATCAGGAATTATTGGTAAATCACTTCCGAATGCACATTTTTCAAATAAAGACCAACAATGATTGTTCGGTAACTGCCTCAAATAATGTTTGTAATTTGTCTCCATAATTTCTGCAACTTTCTCGCTCCTAGTAGTCACAACTATAGCACTTCCAACATTTTGACTGATCTTTAGCAAACAAGCCCTCAACTCATTCCATAGAACGGGTTCCTCATTCCAAACATCATCAAGCACAAGAAAATAGTTTTTGACACTCAACCGATTTTTGAGCTCTCGAAGTATGACTTCCCTTTCATCTGACCCACCAAATGTAGGATTCAAGGATCCCACGATTGCTCTTAAAATTTTGTTAATTTTAAAAGGATGGGACACACATACCCATATAGTTGTATCGAAATTCTTCCTTATCATATCATGATGGAAAACCTCCTTCACAAGAGTTGTTTTTCCTAATCCACCCATACCAACAATGGGTAAAACAACAAGAGTTTCTTGATTCTTAAGAGCAAGTAGTTTATCCACTATACTTGATACTTCTGTTTCCCTCCCAATAACTCCAATTTCATCGGGAAAGGAGTCTGTCTCTCGAACTTGGATAAGATCAATTTCACCTTCATTAAATGTTGTAGCAACACATCTCGGAGGACTTTTTGTAGAAACTAACTCATCCAACTTTTTAGTAACGGTGGTGATTTCATTTGCTATTTTGAGACGAAAAATAAAGAAATTTTTTGAGAATGAAAAGAAATTGCATACCATCATATCTTTTCCGATTTCCACTTTGCGTCGAACGTCTTCATAAGCGAGTTCATCGAGTAAAATATCGGCTTTGAAGACGATATCTTCAAGCTTCTTCACCCATAGCTTTAAGGAGTCAAGGTCTACCTTCATTTTTTCAACATCCCTTAGGATGGCTTGCGCCATGAGTAAAGAGTCCTTCATTTTCAGAAGTTCGTCCTTGAATCCCCATGCTAGGCCGACCTGCTCGGCCGCCAGCTTCACCGTCTTCTTCAACACTTCCTTTACAGCAAAGGTCCATAGGAATTCAGCCATGGTTTTCTTCTTGGATTCTCAAAGCTTGCAATTCGAGAAGATTTGTGTGCACCAAAATGAAGCATACAAACCTTATCTAACAAGGTGGGCTCCAAAGAAACATTAAGGACAATAATTTGAAAAGTATGAAACCATAATTTTGTAATTTTGTGACGTAGTAGGCGTGGATTCAAATATTGTATTAAGGGCCATGTTTTTAGGGTTTTTATTTATTTATTGGAATATATTTTATATAGGAGTAATTAGTTAGAATTTTATATTTGATATATTTTATCTCAACTCCCGGTTTGGTTAGTAAAATATTTTATGTTATTTTTTGTATTTAGTTTGTAGTTTGTATTCTATTTAGAAACATTATTGAAAATTGGATTTTAGATCTCACTGGGACTTTTGATCCCACCAATTTTTGTAGGACGTTCGATCCCACTTATATTTTTCATTCTTAACATGGTATTAGAGCGTGATTCTTAACATGGTATCAGAACTTCTCATTATTAACATGGTATCAATGTATCATTCTTAACATTTTTAGATCAATTTGAGACAGTGTGAACATTAATGAAAATTGGACTTTAGATCCTACCTATGTTTCTCGGACGTTCGCTCCCACTTATATTTCTCATTTTTAATATGGTATCAGAGCATTATTCTTAACATGATATCAGAGATTCTCATTATTAACATGGTATCAAAGTATCATTCTTAACATTTTTAGATCAATTTGAGACGGGGTGGACATTAATGAAAATTGGATTTTAGATCCCACTGGGACTTTTGATCCTACCTATGTTTCTCGACGATCGATCCCACTTATGTTTCTCATTCTTAACATGGAATCAGAGCATCATTCTTAATATGGTATCAGAGTTTCTCATTATTAACATGGTATCAAAGTATCATTCTTAAAATTTTTAGATCAATTTGAGACGTTGTGAACATTAATGAAAATGGGACTTTAGATCCCACTGGGACTTTTGATCCCACCTATGTTTCTAGGACGTTCGATCCCACTTATGTTTCTCATTCTTAACATGGTATCAGATGACCATTATTAACATGGTATCAGAGGATTATTCTTAACATGGTATCAGAGCTTCTCATTATTAACATGGTATCAAAGTATCATTCTTAAAATTTTTAGATCAATTTGAGACGTTGTGAACATTAATGAAAATGGGACTTTAGATCCCACCTATGTTTCTAGGACGTTCGATCCCACTTATGTTTCTCATTCTTAACATGGTATCAGATGACCATTATTAACATGGTATCAGAGGATTATTCTTAACATGGTATCAGTGCTTCTCATTATTAACATGGTATCAAAGTATCATTCTTAACATTTTTAGATCAATTTGAGACGTTGTGAACATTAATGAAAATTGGACTTTAGATCCCACTGGGACTTTTGATCCCACCTATATTTCTTGGAAGTTCGATCCCACTTATATTTTTTATTCTTAACATGGTATCAGAGCATCATTCTTAACATGTGATAGCTTCTCACTATTAACATGGTATCAAAGTATCATCCTTTTAACATTTTTAGATCAATTTGAGACGTTGTGAACATTAATGAAAATGGGACTTTAGATCCCACCTATGTTTCTAGGACGTTCGATCCCACTTATGTTTCTCATTCTTAACATGGTATCAGAGGATTATTCTTAACATGGTATCAGTGCTTCTCATTATTAACATGGTATCAAAGTATCATTCTTAACATTTTTAGATCAATTTGAGACGTTGTGAACATTAATGAAAATTGGACTTTAGATCCCACTGGGACTTTTGATCCCACCTATATTTCTTGGAAGTTCGATCCCACTTATATTTTTTATTCTTAACATGGTATCAGAGCATCATTCTTAACATGATATCACAGCTAGCTTCTCATTATTAACATGGTATCAAAGTATCATCCTTTTAACATTTTTAGATCAATTTGAGACGTTGTGAACATTAATGAAAATGGGACTTTAGATCCCACCTATGTTTCTAGGACGTTCGATCCCACTTATGTTTCTCATTCTTAACATGGTATCAGATGACCATTATTAACATGGTATCAGAGGATTATTCTTAACATGGTATCAGTGCTTCTCATTATTAACATGGTATCAAAGTATCATTCTTAACATTTTTAGATCAATTTGAGACGTTGTGAACATTAATGAAAATTGGACTTTAGATCCCACTGGGACTTTTGATCCCACCTATATTTCTTGGAAGTTCGATCCCACTTATATTTTTTATTCTTAACATGGTATCAGAGCATCATTCTTAACATGATATCACAGCTAGCTTCTCATTATTAACATGGTATCAAAGTATCATCCTTTTAACATTTTTAGATCAATTTGAGACGTTGTGAACATTAATGAAAATGGGACTTTAGATCCCACCTATGTTTCTAGGACGTTCGATCCCACTTATGTTTCTCATTCTTAACATGGTATCAGATGACCATTATTAACATGGTATCAGAGGATTATTCTTAACATGGTATCAGTGCTTCTCATTATTAACATGGTATCAAAGTATCATTCTTAACATTTTTAGATCAATTTGAGACGTTGTGAACATTAATGAAAATTGGACTTTAGATCCCACTGGGACTTTTGATCCCACCTATATTTCTTGGAAGTTCGATCCCACTTATATTTTTTATTCTTAACATGGTATCAGAGCATCATTCTTAACATGATATCACAGCTAGCTTCTCATTATTAACATGGTATCAAAGTATCATCCTTTTAACATTTTTAGATCAATTTGAGACGTTGTGAACATTAATGAAAATGGGACTTTAGATCCCACCTATGTTTCTAGGACGTTCGATCCCACTTATGTTTCTCATTCTTAACATGGTATCAGATGACCATTATTAACATGGTATCAGAGGATTATTCTTAACATGGTATCAGTGCTTCTCATTATTAACATGGTATCAAAGTATCATTCTTAACATTTTTAGATCAATTTGAGACGTTGTGAACATTAATGAAAATTGGACTTTAGATCCCACTGGGACTTTTGATCCCACCTATATTTCTTGGAAGTTCGATCCCACTTATATTTTTTATTCTTAACATGGTATCAGAGCATCATTCTTAACATGATATCACAGCTAGCTTCTCATTATTAACATGGTATCAAAGTATCATCCTTTTAACATTTTTAGATCAATTTGAGACGTTGTGAACATTAATGAAAATGGGACTTTAGATCCCACCTATGTTTCTAGGACGTTCGATCCCACTTATGTTTCTCATTCTTAACATGGTATCAGATGACCATTATTAACATGGTATCAGAGGATTATTCTTAACATGGTATCAGTGCTTCTCATTATTAACATGGTATCAAAGTATCATTCTTAACATTTTTAGATCAATTTGAGACGTTGTGAACATTAATGAAAATTGGACTTTAGATCCCACTGGGACTTTTGATCCCACCTATATTTCTTGGAAGTTCGATCCCACTTATATTTTTTATTCTTAACATGGTATCAGAGCATCATTCTTAACATGATATCACAGCTAGCTTCTCATTATTAACATGGTATCAAAGTATCATCCTTTTAACATTTTTAGATCAATTTGAGACGTTGTGAACATTAATGAAAATGGGACTTTAGATCCCACCTATGTTTCTAGGACGTTCGATCCCACTTATGTTTCTCATTCTTAACATGGTATCAGATGACCATTATTAACATGGTATCAGAGGATTATTCTTAACATGGTATCAGTGCTTCTCATTATTAACATGGTATCAAAGTATCATTCTTAACATTTTTAGATCAATTTGAGACGTTGTGAACATTAATGAAAATTGGACTTTAGATCCCACTGGGACTTTTGATCCCACCTATATTTCTTGGAAGTTCGATCCCACTTATATTTTTTATTCTTAACATGGTATCAGAGCATCATTCTTAACATGATATCACAGCTAGCTTCTCATTATTAACATGGTATCAAAGTATCATCCTTTTAACATTTTTAGATCAATTTGAGACGTTGTGAACATTAATGAAAATGGGACTTTAGATCCCACCTATGTTTCTAGGACGTTCGATCCCACTTATGTTTCTCATTCTTAACATGGTATCAGATGACCATTATTAACATGGTATCAGAGGATTATTCTTAACATGGTATCAGTGCTTCTCATTATTAACATGGTATCAAAGTATCATTCTTAACATTTTTAGATCAATTTGAGACGTTGTGAACATTAATGAAAATTGGACTTTAGATCCCACTGGGACTTTTGATCCCACCTATATTTCTTGGAAGTTCGATCCCACTTATATTTTTTATTCTTAACATGGTATCAGAGCATCATTCTTAACATGATATCACAGCTAGCTTCTCATTATTAACATGGTATCAAAGTATCATCCTTTTAACATTTTTAGATCAATTTGAGACGTTGTGAACATTAATGAAAATGGGACTTTAGATCCCACCTATGTTTCTAGGACGTTCGATCCCACTTATGTTTCTCATTCTTAACATGGTATCAGATGACCATTATTAACATGGTATCAGAGGATTATTCTTAACATGGTATCAGTGCTTCTCATTATTAACATGGTATCAAAGTATCATTCTTAACATTTTTAGATCAATTTGAGACGTTGTGAACATTAATGAAAATTGGACTTTAGATCCCACTGGGACTTTTGATCCCACCTATATTTCTTGGAAGTTCGATCCCACTTATATTTTTTATTCTTAACATGGTATCAGAGCATCATTCTTAACATGATATCACAGCTAGCTTCTCATTATTAACATGGTATCAAAGTATCATCCTTTTAACATTTTTAGATCAATTTGAGACGTTGTGAACATTAATGAAAATGGGACTTTAGATCCCACCTATGTTTCTAGGACGTTCGATCCCACTTATGTTTCTCATTCTTAACATGGTATCAGATGACCATTATTAACATGGTATCAGAGGATTATTCTTAACATGGTATCAGTGCTTCTCATTATTAACATGGTATCAAAGTATCATTCTTAACATTTTTAGATCAATTTGAGACGTTGTGAACATTAATGAAAATTGGACTTTAGATCCCACTGGGACTTTTGATCCCACCTATATTTCTTGGAAGTTCGATCCCACTTATATTTTTTATTCTTAACATGGTATCAGAGCATCATTCTTAACATGATATCACAGCTAGCTTCTCATTATTAACATGGTATCAAAGTATCATCCTTTTAACATTTTTAGATCAATTTGAGACGTTGTGAACATTAATGAAAATGGGACTTTAGATCCCACCTATGTTTCTAGGACGTTCGATCCCACTTATGTTTCTCATTCTTAACATGGTATCAGATGACCATTATTAACATGGTATCAGAGGATTATTCTTAACATGGTATCAGTGCTTCTCATTATTAACATGGTATCAAAGTATCATTCTTAACATTTTTAGATCAATTTGAGACGTTGTGAACATTAATGAAAATTGGACTTTAGATCCCACTGGGACTTTTGATCCCACCTATATTTCTTGGAAGTTCGATCCCACTTATATTTTTTATTCTTAACATGGTATCAGAGCATCATTCTTAACATGATATCACAGCTAGCTTCTCATTATTAACATGGTATCAAAGTATCATCCTTTTAACATTTTTAGATCAATTTGAGACGTTGTGAACATTAATGAAAATGGGACTTTAGATCCCACCTATGTTTCTAGGACGTTCGATCCCACTTATGTTTCTCATTCTTAACATGGTATCAGATGACCATTATTAACATGGTATCAGAGGATTATTCTTAACATGGTATCAGTGCTTCTCATTATTAACATGGTATCAAAGTATCATTCTTAACATTTTTAGATCAATTTGAGACGTTGTGAACATTAATGAAAATTGGACTTTAGATCCCACTGGGACTTTTGATCCCACCTATATTTCTTGGAAGTTCGATCCCACTTATATTTTTTATTCTTAACATGGTATCAGAGCATCATTCTTAACATGATATCACAGCTAGCTTCTCATTATTAACATGGTATCAAAGTATCATCCTTTTAACATTTTTAGATCAATTTGAGACGTTGTGAACATTAATGAAAATGGGACTTTAGATCCCACCTATGTTTCTAGGACGTTCGATCCCACTTATGTTTCTCATTCTTAACATGGTATCAGATGACCATTATTAACATGGTATCAGAGGATTATTCTTAACATGGTATCAGTGCTTCTCATTATTAACATGGTATCAAAGTATCATTCTTAACATTTTTAGATCAATTTGAGACGTTGTGAACATTAATGAAAATTGGACTTTAGATCCCACTGGGACTTTTGATCCCACCTATATTTCTTGGAAGTTCGATCCCACTTATATTTTTTATTCTTAACATGGTATCAGAGCATCATTCTTAACATGATATCACAGCTAGCTTCTCATTATTAACATGGTATCAAAGTATCATCCTTTTAACATTTTTAGATCAATTTGAGACGTTGTGAACATTAATGAAAATGGGACTTTAGATCCCACCTATGTTTCTAGGACGTTCGATCCCACTTATGTTTCTCATTCTTAACATGGTATCAGATGACCATTATTAACATGGTATCAGAGGATTATTCTTAACATGGTATCAGTGCTTCTCATTATTAACATGGTATCAAAGTATCATTCTTAACATTTTTAGATCAATTTGAGACGTTGTGAACATTAATGAAAATTGGACTTTAGATCCCACTGGGACTTTTGATCCCACCTATATTTCTTGGAAGTTCGATCCCACTTATATTTTTTATTCTTAACATGGTATCAGAGCATCATTCTTAACATGATATCACAGCTAGCTTCTCATTATTAACATGGTATCAAAGTATCATCCTTTTAACATTTTTAGATCAATTTGAGACGTTGTGAACATTAATGAAAATGGGACTTTAGATCCCACCTATGTTTCTAGGACGTTCGATCCCACTTATGTTTCTCATTCTTAACATGGTATCAGATGACCATTATTAACATGGTATCAGAGGATTATTCTTAACATGGTATCAGTGCTTCTCATTATTAACATGGTATCAAAGTATCATTCTTAACATTTTTAGATCAATTTGAGACGTTGTGAACATTAATGAAAATTGGACTTTAGATCCCACTGGGACTTTTGATCCCACCTATATTTCTTGGAAGTTCGATCCCACTTATATTTTTTATTCTTAACATGGTATCAGAGCATCATTCTTAACATGATATCACAGCTAGCTTCTCATTATTAACATGGTATCAAAGTATCATCCTTTTAACATTTTTAGATCAATTTGAGACGTTGTGAACATTAATGAAAATGGGACTTTAGATCCCACCTATGTTTCTAGGACGTTCGATCCCACTTATGTTTCTCATTCTTAACATGGTATCAGATGACCATTATTAACATGGTATCAGAGGATTATTCTTAACATGGTATCAGTGCTTCTCATTATTAACATGGTATCAAAGTATCATTCTTAACATTTTTAGATCAATTTGAGACGTTGTGAACATTAATGAAAATTGGACTTTAGATCCCACTGGGACTTTTGATCCCACCTATATTTCTTGGAAGTTCGATCCCACTTATATTTTTTTATTCTTAACATGGTATCAGAGCATCATTCTTAACATGATATCACAGCTAGCTTCTCATTATTAACATGGTATCAAAGTATCATCCTTTTAACATTTTTAGATCAATTTGAGACGTTGTGAACATTAATGAAAATGGGACTTTAGATCCCACCTATGTTTCTAGGACGTTCGATCCCACTTATGTTTCTCATTCTTAACATGGTATCAGATGACCATTATTAACATGGTATCAGAGGATTATTCTTAACATGGTATCAGTGCTTCTCATTATTAACATGGTATCAAAGTATCATTCTTAACATTTTTAGATCAATTTGAGACGTTGTGAACATTAATGAAAATTGGACTTTAGATCCCACTGGGACTTTTGATCCCACCTATATTTCTTGGAAGTTCGATCCCACTTATATTTTTTATTCTTAACATGGTATCAGAGCATCATTCTTAACATGATATCACAGCTAGCTTCTCATTATTAACATGGTATCAAAGTATCATCCTTTTAACATTTTTAGATCAATTTGAGACGTTGTGAACATTAATGAAAATGGGACTTTAGATCCCACCTATGTTTCTAGGACGTTCGATCCCACTTATGTTTCTCATTCTTAACATGGTATCAGATGACCATTATTAACATGGTATCAGAGGATTATTCTTAACATGGTATCAGTGCTTCTCATTATTAACATGGTATCAAAGTATCATTCTTAACATTTTTAGATCAATTTGAGACGTTGTGAACATTAATGAAAATTGGACTTTAGATCCCACTGGGACTTTTGATCCCACCTATATTTCTTGGAAGTTCGATCCCACTTATATTTTTTATTCTTAACATGGTATCAGAGCATCATTCTTAACATGATATCACAGCTAGCTTCTCATTATTAACATGGTATCAAAGTATCATCCTTTTAACATTTTTAGATCAATTTGAGACGTTGTGAACATTAATGAAAATGGGACTTTAGATCCCACCTATGTTTCTAGGACGTTCGATCCCACTTATGTTTCTCATTCTTAACATGGTATCAGATGACCATTATTAACATGGTATCAGAGGATTATTCTTAACATGGTATCAGAGCTTCTCATTATTAACATGGTATCAAAGTATCATTCTTAAAATTTTTAGATCAATTTGAGACGTTGTGAACATTAATGAAAATGGGACTTTAGATCCCACCTATGTTTCTAGGACGTTCGATCCCACTTATGTTTCTCATTCTTAACATGGTATCAGATGACCATTATTAACATGGTATCAGAGGATTATTCTTAACATGGTATCAGTGCTTCTCATTATTAACATGGTATCAAAGTATCATTCTTAACATTTTTAGATCAATTTGAGACGTTGTGAACATTAATGAAAATTGGACTTTAGATCCCACTGGGACTTTTGATCCCACCTATATTTCTTGGAAGTTCGATCCCACTTATATTTTTTATTCTTAACATGGTATCAGAGCATCATTCTTAACATGATATCACAGCTAGCTTCTCATTATTAACATGGTATCAAAGTATCATCCTTTTAACATTTTTAGATCAATTTGAGACGTTGTGAACATTAATGAAAATGGGACTTTAGATCCCACCTATGTTTCTAGGACGTTCGATCCCACTTATGTTTCTCATTCTTAACATGGTATCAGATGACCATTATTAACATGGTATCAGAGGATTATTCTTAACATGGTATCAGTGCTTCTCATTATTAACATGGTATCAAAGTATCATTCTTAACATTTTTAGATCAATTTGAGACGTTGTGAACATTAATGAAAATTGGACTTTAGATCCCACTGGGACTTTTGATCCCACCTATATTTCTTGGAAGTTCGATCCCACTTATATTTTTTATTCTTAACATGGTATCAGAGCATCATTCTTAACATGATATCACAGCTAGCTTCTCATTATTAACATGGTATCAAAGTATCATCCTTTTAACATTTTTAGATCAATTTGAGACGTTGTGAACATTAATGAAAATGGGACTTTAGATCCCACCTATGTTTCTAGGACGTTCGATCCCACTTATGTTTCTCATTCTTAACATGGTATCAGATGACCATTATTAACATGGTATCAGAGGATTATTCTTAACATGGTATCAGTGCTTCTCATTATTAACATGGTATCAAAGTATCATTCTTAACATTTTTAGATCAATTTGAGACGTTGTGAACATTAATGAAAATTGGACTTTAGATCCCACTGGGACTTTTGATCCCACCTATATTTCTTGGAAGTTCGATCCCACTTATATTTTTTATTCTTAACATGGTATCAGAGCATCATTCTTAACATGTGATAGCTTCTCACTATTAACATGGTATCAAAGTATCATCCTTTTAACATTTTTAGATCAATTTGAGACGTTGTGAACATTAATGAAAATGGGACTTTAGATCCCACCTATGTTTCTAGGACGTTCGATCCCACTTATGTTTCTCATTCTTAACATGGTATCAGAGGATTATTCTTAACATGGTATCAGTGCTTCTCATTATTAACATGGTATCAAAGTATCATTCTTAACATTTTTAGATCAATTTGAGACGTTGTGAACATTAATGAAAATTGGACTTTAGATCCCACTGGGACTTTTGATCCCACCTATATTTCTTGGAAGTTCGATCCCACTTATATTTTTTATTCTTAACATGGTATCAGAGCATCATTCTTAACATGATATCACAGCTAGCTTCTCATTATTAACATGGTATCAAAGTATCATCCTTTTAACATTTTTAGATCAATTTGAGACGTTGTGAACATTAATGAAAATGGGACTTTAGATCCCACCTATGTTTCTAGGACGTTCGATCCCACTTATGTTTCTCATTCTTAACATGGTATCAGATGACCATTATTAACATGGTATCAGAGGATTATTCTTAACATGGTATCAGTGCTTCTCATTATTAACATGGTATCAAAGTATCATTCTTAACATTTTTAGATCAATTTGAGACGTTGTGAACATTAATGAAAATTGGACTTTAGATCCCACTGGGACTTTTGATCCCACCTATATTTCTTGGAAGTTCGATCCCACTTATATTTTTTATTCTTAACATGGTATCAGAGCATCATTCTTAACATGATATCACAGCTAGCTTCTCATTATTAACATGGTATCAAAGTATCATCCTTTTAACATTTTTAGATCAATTTTCCAGTTTCTATACAAAATTAGGAAAAAGAGAGCCTATTCCAAACAATTTAGAAAAAAATGGGACAATTTTTTTTCCATCCATTTTGTTTTTGTTTATATTTTTCAAAAGTAATCATTGAAAAAAATATATACATTTAGTTTGTTTTAATTTTTATTTGTTTTTTAACTTATAAAAATGTCAATAAATAACTTTCCATATGATAATAAATATTTGTTCCTCGTTGCATCATTTTCTAGTACAAAGGTTGAATTGAATTAAAGGTTTTCATCACAAATGAGGACAAAAGTGTAACCGAGGCTGGCTTAACTAAGGCGACTACGTGGTTTAACACGGACTCGAGAGAATGCTTTGTTTAGTCTTTTCAAGTCTTTCTTAGCGTTGGATAAATAGGATCTATACCAACTAACCGTTGTTCAATATCCTAAGATGCTTAGTCTGCCGGAGCCGTCCTTACCTAGATCATTGTCTAGCCAATTTAACTCTTTGATCTCGAGCAAATTTCGACTTTCTCTCAAGAATTTTAAACCCTCCCTCTTTTCCTTTTCCTTAGCTCATGAGTTGTTTTAATCATTTTTTTCTTCTACCTCATCTTGAAATTTGGCATCTAAGAACTTGAATAAACTGCGGGAAGTTTGACATAAAAGAAAAAGTCGGGTATTTAATTTCTCGTCAGGGTTCGGGTGTTACAATATCAAGCTTAATTTTTTAGCGTTATTCCCTACATGTATTGCTTGAGAAAAGCCGTGGACGGCTACTTACATATTCTTTCATGTCCAAGAGCCTAGTTTAAGTCTTTAAAATGCTTAAAACTCCTCATATATTCTTGTGGAGGTCCATTTAATGAATTATGATCGGATCGATCAACTTAAATAAAAATTAAAAGTTGTTCAAGAAAACAAAAGAAGTGGCTGATTCAACAGAATCAACCCCATCGTTGTCTTCTACCTATACAATAGAGAACACGTGTGCAACTCATCATGCTATTGCAAGAATATGATTAAATTTTTTATTAAATTTGATTTCTTTCATCGATCTAGTAAAATTCAAACATGAAAATTAATAGCTTACAATATTTATCATATTCTCTTCAATGGAAAAATTAATAAAATGATCAAAATAGAACAAAATGTAAATCTAAAGAATAATTTATTAGACTTGAAAATTGAATAACATTAACTTACCTCAGAATTTCATAGACCAAAATTATAGCTCAAGAAATTAGACATTAAGTAGTCAAACATTCTATACATAGAATTATAAACCCACAAAATATAAGAGCCTCTCTAAATTTGGTGGTCTTTTCTCAATATAGTTTTCCTATCAAACTATATATAGGGCTTCACATTATTAGAAAACTTCAAGCACCCACACTTTGGCCATTGCTACTCTTCATCAGTTGTGAAACGAGCTTGTAGCCTTACAACTTGAAGACGCTCCACAATGGCCATGGGCAAAGGTTTCAAGCTCTTTCACACCCTTTTTATAGTTATTGCTTGGCAATGTTGTGCGAAAGTGGGTGCCACTTTTGGCGATGTCACCGGTGTTGCTAATCTCGATCATCAATTTTCATTTCGTGCTCTTGGATCACATGAAATACAAGCTCCAAAAGTTGCACCAATTGGAAGTAACACAGAAGTCTTAGTGGATGCACCGTTTGGAAGCATTGCTCAAACTCCTGAGGCTTTAACTCCGGAGGGTGCATCGGTTGGAAGCATTGCTCTAACCCCGAAGAGTGCAACGGTTGGAAGCATTGCTCTAACCCCGAAGAGTGCATCGGTTGGAAGCATTGCTCTAACCCCGAAGAGTGCATCGGTTGGAAGCATTGCTCTAACCCCGGAGGGTGCATCGGTTGGAAGCATTGCTCTAACCCCGGAGGGTGCATCGGTTGGAAGCATTGCTCTAACCCCGGAAGGTGCACCCGTTGGAAATATTGCTCAAACCCCGGAGGGTGCACCCGTTGGAAATATTGCTCAAACCCCAAACATTGCACCAATTGGAAGTAGCACACAAGCGTGAGAGTAGCATTTATGCGCATGAGGATTTTTTTGGCTATTAACAAAGTAAAATCTAAGCCAAACTGAATCACTATTTTGTAGACGAATTCATTATTTCTATATTTTTTCTTAAATGGAATGATTTTCCTACTTTTTTTTTTCTCATATTTAATTTTCTATTTTAATTAAATATTGATATTTTCAACTTCCCCTCCACGATACTTATATGCAGTAAGCCATTCTGGTTGCCTTTGGTTACATTCCCATATAACACCAATTTCAATTTCTCAAATCTTGCTTTCAAAACTCTCTTTCGAAATCTCTCTGCTCCCGTTTTCTAAAACTTTCTTCTTGAACCGGGGCCAGAGGCTCGAGCATACGTCGCTTGGTCGTAGACGACGCAAGAACAAATAGGCTTGGCCGTAGACGACGCAAGAACAAATAGGCTTGGCCGTAGACGACGCAAGAACAAATAGGCTTGGCCGTAGACGACGCAAGAACAAATAGGCTTGGCCGTAGACGACGCAAGAACAAATAGGCTTGGCCGTAGACGACGCAAGAACAAATAGGCTTGGCCGTAGACGACGCAAGAACAAATAGGCTTGGCCGTAGACGACGCAAGAACAAATAGGCTTGGCCGTAGAGACGACGCAAGAACAAAAATAGGCTTGGCCGTAGACGACGCAAGAACAAATAGGCTTGGCCGTAGACGACGCAAGAACAAATAGGCTTGGCCGTAGACGACGCAAGAACAAATAGGCTTGGCCGTAGACGACGCAAGAACAAATAGGCTTGGCCGTAGACGACGCAAGAACAAATAGGCTTGGCCGTAGACGACGCAAGAACAAAATAGGCTTGGCCGTAGACGACGCAAGAACAAATAGGCTTGGCCGTAGACGACGCAAGAACAAATAGGCTTGGCCGTAGACGACGCAAGAACAAATAGGCTTGGCCGTAGACGACGCAAGAACAAATAGGCTTGGCCGTAGACGACGCAAGAACAAATAGGCTTGGCCGTAGACGACGCAAGAACAAATAGGCTTGGCCGTAGACGACGCAAGAACAAATAGGCTTGGCCGTAGACGACGCAAGAACAAATAGGCTTGGCCGTAGACGACGCAAGAACAAATAGGCTTGGCCGTAGACGACGCAAGAACAAATAGGCTTGGCCATAGACGACGCAAGAACAAATAGGCTTGGCCGTAGACGACGCAAGAACAAATAGGCTTGGCCGTAGACGACGCAAGAACAAATAGGCTTGGCCGTAGACGACGCAAGAACAAATAGGCTTGGCCATAGACGACGCAAGAACAAATAGGCTTGGCCGTAGACGACGCAAGAACAAATAGGCTTAGCCGTAGACGATGCAAGAACAAATAGGTTTAACTGACTTGTTGCTGGAAAGTAAGTGCCGCATACTTAATGAAAAACGTTTTTAATATGGTATGGTTTCACAATCTATTAAGTGAGACCATGCCTAGTGACTTTATCAATGCATTAATACAAAATGTTTGATATGCATCGATGACCGTTTGTGGTCTCAAACTCAAAATACGAAGGTGTTTGGAAGATTGTTCTTTGATATTTGTCGAGATTGGCCGAGCATTATAACATAGGGTTGTGCTTTTATTTTTTATTTTTTTATGAAATATTTTGTTTCAATAGGAATAAAAACTTTGTACATTATTCAAGAATCGAAGTCGACCATAAATATTGGTGTACTATAGTCTATGGAATGGTGAAAAACGACCTTGAGGAAAGCCTCAAGAATGAGCCTTCTCTTAACATAAAATATACTATATTTTGAAATGAAAATCCAACCCCAATGTCAACAAATATGAACAATTATGAGCATGTCATGTTTTGAGTTGTTGCATTAATGACAATACCATCAAAGAAGACAAGGTCTCTAATCACCATGTACTTTTTTTAGGCGATGTGAACATATATTCATTAGTGCGTTTATAAATTTGTGAATTGAAAATAATACTATAATAAAATATTTACAAATTCCATCAATATTCAATCCGTGGCGTAATGGTAGCGTGTCTGATTTCAGATTAGAAGGTTGCGTGTTTGATTCACGTCGCGTCTCACTCTAGATCAGAAGGTTGCGTGTTCGATTCATGTCAGGTTTTTGTAGGTGAACGTAATAGAGTAGTTGATCCAATAGAAGAATCGGATTCTAAGTTTAGAGTAATAAATATTTGTTCCTCGTTGTGCAGTTTGGGCATCATTTTCTAGTACAAAGTTTGAATTGAATTAAAGGTTTTCATCACACAAGTGGATATAAATGAGGACAAAAGTGTAACCGAGGCTGGCTTAACTAAAGTGACTAGGTGGTTTAATGCGGACTCGAGATTGTTTTTGTTTAGTCTTCTCAAGTCTTTCTTAGCGTTGGAGCAATAGGATCTATACCAACGGACCGTCATTCAATATCCTAAGATGCTTAGTCTACTGAAGTCGTCCTGACCTAGGTCATCGTCTAGCCAACTTAACTCTAACGCCCTAACTCTGTGAAAATAAACACATTCTATAGCGAGAGAACACAATTAAACACGTGAAGCGAAAACATACTATAATATGTGTACATACAAGCAAACAAGCTCAACAGGGAGATAACATCCATCAATCTCCTGAAGCACAAATCACAATAGGTCATCCTCCTTGCTAACATAGTGGAAAGCATATAAAACAACAATCATCACAAGTCTCATCATAGGGGTAATTTGGTAATTTTTTATATCATGCATGTTCTCTTTCTTGCTTGCATAATAAACAAGACATGCTTCTCAAACATCTCAATCTAAGGGTATAACGGTAATTTTATCATAACATAATACTCATCCAAAAAACGATCTTCCAAAGTCTTTAACATGCATTTTCTAACCACCTAAGGCAAGGAATGTTCTCGTGTCAGTACTCTTTACGATCCCTACAAGTATTATTTGCCTAAAATTCGTGTGGTTACTTACGTGGATGAACCGTGCCTTCAAACTACCGTCTCGAGAAAATTTTGACTTTCTCTCAAGAATCCGAAACCCTCCCTCTTTTCCTTTCTTTATTTTTTTTTTCCTCTCGTTTGAACTGTGAGTAGGTGCTTACCAGACCCTAGTTGCGGGTTGACTTTGACAGATTTTCCAAAACTTTTACTATTTTTTTAAGCTCATGAGCTTTTTTTAATCATTTTTTTTTCTACCTCATCTTGAAATTCGACATCTAAGATCCTTAATAAAATGTAAAAAGTTTGATTTATAAGAAAAAATCGTGTATTTAATTTCTGGTCATGGCTCGGGTGTTACAATGTCAAGCTTAACTAAATAGGGTTATTCCCTTGAGAAAAGCCGACTACTTACCTATTCTTTCATGTTTAGGAGATTAGTTTAAGTCCTTAAAATGCTTAAAATTTCTCATATATTTTTGTGAAGTTCCCTTAATGAACTATGATTTCACAACCATCAATAAATCTATAAGAATCGATAAAAAAAAAAAAACGATCAATTTAAGTAAAAATTAAAAGTTGTTTAAAAAAACAAAAGAAGTAGCAGATTCAATAGAATCAACCACTGTCATTATCTTCTACCTATACGAACATGTGTGCAACTCATCATATGCTATTGCAAGAATATGATTAAAAAATTTATTAAATTCGATTTCTCTCCATGGACCAAATTTATAGTCTGAAAAATTGGAAATTGTGTAGTCAAACATTCTATACTTGGAATAGTCGGAAACCACAAAATATAAGAGCCTCTCTAAATTTGGTGGTCTTTTCTCAATATAGTTTTCTCATAAAACTATATATAGGGCTTCACATCCTTAGAAAAATTCAAGCACCCACACCTTCGCCATTGCTACTCTTCATCATTTGTGAAACGAGCTTGTAACCTTACAACTTGAAGACGCTCCACAATGGCCATGGGCAAAGGTTTCAAGCTCTTTCACACCCTTTTCTTAGTGATTGCTTGGCAATGTTGTGCGAAAGTGGGTGCCACTTTTGGTGATGTCACTGGTGTTGTGAATCTCGATCATCAATTTTCATTTCGTGCTCTTGGATCACATGAAACACAAGCCCCAACAGTTGCACCAATTGGAAGTAGTTCAGAAGGCCTAGTGGATGCACCGTTTGGAAGCATTGCTCAAACTCCGGAGGCTCTAACCCTGGAGGGTGCATCGGATGGAAGCATTGCTTTGACCCCAGAGGGTGCATCGGATGGAAGCATTGCTCTGACCCCAGAGGGTGCATCGGTTGGAAGCATTGCTCTGACCCCAGAGGGTGCATCGGTTGGAAGCATTGCTCTGACCCCAGAGGGTGCATCGGTTGGAAGCATTGCTCTGACCCCAGAGGGTGCATCGGTTGGAAGCATTGCTCTGACCCCAGAGGGTGCATCGGTTGGAAGCATTGCTCTGACCCCAGAGGGTGCATCGGTTGGAAGCATTGCTCTGACCCCAGAGGGTGCATCGGTTGGAAGCATTGCTCTGACCCCAGAGGGTGCATCGGTTGGAAGCATTGCTCTGACCCCAGAGGGTGCATCGGTTGGAAGCATTGCTCTGACCCCAGAGGGTGCATCGGTTGGAAGCATTGCTCTGACCCCAGAGATTGCACCAGTTGGAAGCATTGCTCTGACCCCAGAGATTGCACCAGTTGGAAGTAGCACACAAGCCTAAGAGTAGCATTGTTGCGCAGGGAGGTTTCTTTAGCTATTAACAAAGTAAAACCTAAGCCAAATTCAATCACTATTTTTTTTTTATATATATATATATAGATAAATTCATTATTTCTATATTTTTTCTTTAAATGGAATGATATTCCTTAAGTTTTTTTCTCATATTTAATTTTCAATTTTAATTAAAGATTGATATTTTTAATATTTAAATTCAAGTTGCATCATGCATTCTTAAGTTCTAACTAAGTAACATGCATTTTGGTTTAACCCCTTAATTCTTGTTTAACCTCTGACGTGTTCCAATAACTTTCAAATTTTACCAAGTCATCAATCATCATAAAATAACATCTTTTACAAAGTTTCATAGCATTTGGAGGTCATTTAGATCATGAACCGAAGTTACATTAGAGTCATTTTACATCATGGTTTAGCTACTTAACCTTGTCCATTGAATACCAAATTTCATATATAATCTTAACGTGTCATAATATGAAAATTTAAAAAGAGAGTTACAATTACGGTTAATTTAAAACTAATTTACTGTTAAAAAATTAATATGGAAACAAATTTCGTCCAATAGGATTTGAACATATACCGAAGGTTTAGAACACCTCTGTCCTATCCATTAGACAATGGATGCTTTTCATTCCAAATTTTTTTTTTCATATTTTCACCTCTCTTGTTCGTAAAAAAAAAAGTGTGACAATTTTAAGTAATACATTACTTTTAAGTAATGTTAAAAAAATTTATTAGTAATTTCATTTTAATTTTTAATTAATTTTAAAATTTCAATTAATTAATGAATAATTTATTATATTTATAATATATATAAGAATTATCACATGTCATAATAGGCTCATAATTAAAATTTTATAGGTAGTGGAGTTCTTAGTGGGTCATTTTAATGTTACTTAAATATCGAGTAATTTGATTGGTTATGGGCATTAACTCACCGTTCGTGTTTTTCTTTCATATTTCCTTAATTCATACTTAGTTTAAGGTTCGTGCTTAAATAAGCGATTCCTACAAAAAAAAACGGCTACTTACTCGCTTTGGCAGAATTCTTAAGGTGTCTAGTTTTTGAAACCATAAAATTTTTCATGCGAACCAATCTAGAAAAGGGTTAAAATTGAAAAAAATTGAGGGAGGGTCGAGGTTTGGGTTGACATGGTCAGTTCAACTTGGCCACGTCATAGAGGAAGAAGACGAGCGTGACCAACATTGCCGTTGCCCGAAACCTCTCTTCTCCAGCTCCATTCATGACATTTCTCCCCTCAATTTATTCATGAAACTTAAAGATAGTGTTACAAGGAAGAGATGGGGATTGATTTCGGCTCCATTCATGATATTTCTCCCCTCGATTTCTTCATGATACTTAAAGATGGTGTTATAAGGAAGAGTTGGGTATTGATTTCATACCTTCTCATGGACCGTAGCCTAAGTTATTTGCCTCCAAAGTTCGTTGGAAAACTGTTTTCTCGCCAGAGTTCAAACTAGAGAATTTCTTATTGGGTAGCCGTTTCTAGAGGTTTTCAGGGTCCGATTTCTTCGTGGAACTTCTTCCTTATCCTTCCCTCTAGCTAAAGGAATTGGTTTGGAGAAATGTTATTAAGTGTGTGGCCTTAGTTTTGAGAAATTATCTACGGTCTGCAACTCACCCAAAAACGCTAAATCTCCTTTTCTTGCGCAGCTTGTTCTAGAACGTATTAGCTCTCGATTTCTTCATCAAAGTTACTCATCTCAATTCTCCTAAGCTAAAGGAATGCTCAATTTTAAGAAAAATAGGTTGTAGGTGGGAAATCGGTCCTTACCCCCAAATTTAACCCGAAACTGACATTCTTCAATTGGGCACTCTCTTGGACTTGTTAGCCTTTGTGGTCTTCTACGAAAGTATTCCTTGAAGGTGCAGAAACGAATTTGTGTATAGGCTCAGATTAAAATTTCAAGTTTTCTTTCAAGTTCTTCAATGGTGGACAAGATTGGGGGAATGGGTTTCAGGCTCTTTCAGCACTTAGTTCCTTCATAAAACGTATGGATAATCTTGTTTAGAAGGTGTAGGAACAAGTTTGGAGGGAAATGATAGAAAATTGCTCTCGAATTTGGAAGAAATCTAAGAGTAGGAAACCCAAAAACTCAACGACTATAACTCACGATTGAAATCTCGACTTAGCTCGATTCTTCATCCAAATGAAATGTCATATTTTAGACCTTGTAGAGGAAGCTTAAAACGATGTTAAAACCTCCAGAATCGTCGTGATTTGGAGATTTAGTTTTTTTAATTTTTTTTGCAGAAATATCCTCTCCCATCAGCGAGCAACCGACCTCCAATTTGAATTATAATCGTTGGATGTGATGAAGTGTGTCTCCTCTAGAACATACTCAAATTTGGTGAAAATCCAACGGTTGAAAATGGAGATTCAAAGGATTTTCTAATTACTGCTCACTAGCATATCTGATTTTCTAATCCGTGGTATTTTCGTAATTATCTCGAAGTTTATGGGTATTTTGGTAATTTGTCATTTTATTAATATTTTTCTAAAAATTATTTCCCTTTCCCGGTCATTTTTTACTCTTTAGCACCTTAAAATTTCTTCTCGATAAAGAATTAAAAATCTAGGAAGTTCCCTAAAAATTAGAAAGATGACTTTTTTGTCCTTTTCGCTTTACTTTTTCCTTTCCAACTCTTTACCATCGGCCATCAAACTTGTCATCCCAATACTTTTAACATTACTTCGGGTATTACATCAACAATCATACTTGTCGTCACAATACCTAGAAATGCTTCCTCTACATCCTTCTCAGACACACCACGAATGTGTTGGAGCATGACTCTTGCCTTCTCGTCTTCACTTTCTCGCATGAAGGAATAAAGTTGAGTTTGTGACGAGCAACAAATATACCGCTGCACAATCTAAACTTACATACCACCCCATCTACTACTATAAATATTGGTGGTACCATAGTTTAAAAAATTAACCACTAAAATACTAATTATAATAAAAAATTGAAAAAAAAAATGAGAGAGCATCCATATTTAGAAGGGAATCATTTTTTGAAACCGAGTGAAAATCCAACAACATACCAAAAAAAAAACGACCAATTATGAGCATGGCGGCCATTCGAAGGGGACGTTGCCACGCCCGAGATAGCTTCTATCGAAACTTGAGGTAGCGGGTATGAATATTTAAATGTTACCAATTAATTGTCCTAATATTATCCTAATATTAAATGTTTTCTTTTTTTTTCTTTTCTTCTCTTAGAAATGTTAAGAAACTATTTTAAAAGATATTTAAGATTATAAACGAATTATATCATCATGGGATCCGTGGCGCAATGGTAGCGCGTCTGACTCCAGATCAGAAGGTTGCGTGTTCGATTCACGTCGGGTTCATTTTTTTTACAAATTTCCTTTTTGTCCTTTCCAATCGTGTCGTAATTTCACCCACATTACAGATTAGAACAGCAAGGGAGCCAGATCGAGAGGGAAGAAATGGAAAAAATGGACATGAAGAAGGTAAAGAAACTTTCAGATTCTCTCTCTGTTTCTTTCTTTGAATCAATGTCGATCTCCAAAACTTTAAGTTATGGTGTTCTTCGTCAAAAAAAAGCATGAAGTATAATCAAAGAAAGCAGACATTCGCGGAATGAAATCTAACACTGTTTACTTAATTACCATAATCGTTGACAATTCCTCGATGACGCGGCAACCACGCGGTATTTCGCTTTAATCTATGGCGTTTCATTGGACTTGCCCTGCTTGTTGCTTTTCCCTTATTTCTTCCAATTATTCTCAATTTTTAATTTCTCTGGAATCTCAATCTGCTTCTTCCCTCCCTATCTGGAAAATTCTCTGGTAGTGAATTGATTTTGAAACTAGGTTTGTCATTGATGTTCTCTGTTTCTAGATAGATGCCTGTGATTTGAATTCTGGGGTTTTCTGTATTGGTTTTTCCTTTAGTTTGAAATGGATCTGGTATTGGGTGATTGATTGGAGCTTCGATCGTGGGTTTTTCAGTGGGATCTGCCCCTTTGTTTGCTTTTACTATTCTCTAGATGTGAATTTAGGACTCTGATTCGTATCGAAACCGAAAATTTCTCGTTCTTGTTTTCGTTTTGGTGTTTGGAGTTTGATCTTAACGTGGATTTGTTCCCTCTTTTCCTTATGCAGTTGGGCATCATTTTGTAGTTCTTGAGCAATCAGTGATTTGAATTGATGTGCAATGCGGAGGCGTGTTGGAGCTCTTCTTCGTGATAGAAGAGCTGTTGAAGTGTCTATTAGTGGAAGGAATCCTTTGTACAAAGTTTCTCTGTCTTTGGTTTTTGTTCTGTGGGGACTTATCTTCCTCTTTAGCTTATGGTTCATCCGTGGGGATGGCTGTCAAGGTACGGTTTGATCACATCATTTGATTTCCTTAGTAAATATTTCTTTGAATTCAGAAATGTATTGAAACTGATTACACTATCCCATTGCACCACTCTCTTTTGATTTCTGATCCTGACTGAGCTGTTTTCAATTGACTTTTATCAGTAACTATGCCGTTCTTCGAAATCCACCGCTAGTAAATATTTGTCCTCTTTGTTCTGTTCCCCCGTCGAAGTCCACCGCTAGTAAATATTTGTCCTCTTTGGGTTTCCCTTCCGAGCTTCCCTTCAAGGTTTTAAAACGCGTCTGGAGAGGTTTCCACACACTTATAAAAAATATTTCGTTCCCCTCTCCAACTGTTGTGGGATCTCACACCCTTTATATTGCAAACTAAATTCTGGTGTCTATTTTAGTTTGTCAATATTGGGTTGTGAATTTTCTTAACGCGGACAAGTTGAAGATTTTGATATATTTAATATTCCAATTTGGAATATGATCTTTCCCTTCCGGGCTGCCCCTCAAGGTTTTAAAATGAGTCTGGAGAGGTTTTCACACACTTATAAAAGATGTTTCGTTCTCTTCTTCAACTGATGTGAGATCTCACACCTCTTATATTGCAAACTAAATTCTAAACTAAATTCTAGTGTCTGTTTTAGTTTACCAATATTGGGTGGTGAATTTTCTTAATGCTGACAAGTTGAAGATTTTGATTTATTTAATATTCCCATTTGGAATATGATGCTCTATAGTCTTACATTCATATAAAAAGAAAACAATACAGTTTGTGTTTTCGTACTTGAATGTTTCAATAAATTGTCATAAGGGTAAAATGTTAGGAATCACGAACCCCACATTGGTATGATATTGTCCACTTTGAGCATAAGTTCTCGTGGTTTTACTTTTGGTTTTTCCAAAAGGCCTTATACCAATGGAGATGTATTCCTTCCTTATAAACCCATGATTATTCCCTAAATTAGCCAAGGTGGGACTCCCTCCCAACAATCCTCAACAATCCTCCCCACGAACAAAGTAACTATAGAGCCTCCCCCGAGGCCTATGGAACCCTCAAACAGCCTCTCCTTAATCGAGGCTCGACTCCTTTTCTGGAGTCCTCGAACATAAAATCAGTGGGAAATATAATCGTATAATTGATTGTTTTTATCGTTCTTTGTTTACAGAAATAATAAAAGTCCTTCTCTAATGAAGTTTGAGCATAATGATACAATGTCCAGTATGTCTGTGTGAATATAATAGAGTAAGCTTAGTAACCTTTCAGCTCAAAGGATATAATTGAGTAACACCCTGCAAAGTACTTTGTTTCCTGAAATTATATTTATAGAGATGCTTCTTAGTGGAAACTTTAATGGCGTACCCGAAGTTCGCTTCCTTTCTGTATAGTTCGTTATATTTTTTTAGCACTTGTTTAAGTTAGTTTGGAACTGTTGAACTGGTTTGGCTTTGTTATTAATCACCAAATGGCTAAATTAAATGTTAAATATGGATTTTCTACACTAATAGAATAACTAATTTTAGTATTACTGATTGATTATCTATGCCTTCTTTTCTTTGTGTTTCAGAAGGATCAGTTTTACTTCCTGCTGGTGCATCTACTTCAAATGAATCTACATTGGAAAGTAACAAGGACTCTGACGTTTTATATGAACCTTCAAAAGGAGAAACTGATTGTACCAGTCATTTAAAGGATTCGTGCTCAATTGATGCTACAAGCCATGACGTTTTATACGAACATTCAAAAGGAGAAACTGATTGTACCAGTCGTCTAAACGATTCGTGCTCAATTGATGCTACAAGCCAGGCTTCTGACAATGAAATGCTTTCAAATGAAGAAAGTAGCAGTCACGTACAAGCTGCTACGGGGTTGCCTGAGGCCGAGAGCTCAAGCGCCGGAGTAAAATCGGAAAGTAAACCTCTCAAGGGAGATATCTCGTCAGACACTGTTCTACTGGGCCTTGAAGAATTCAAAAGCAGAGTCTTTACATCTCGGACTAAGGATGAAACTGGTCAGGCTGGGAATACTATCCATAGAGTAGAACCTGGTGGTGCAGAGTACAATTACGCTTCAGCTTCAAAGGGAGCAAAGGTGTTGGCTTTTAACAAGGAAGCAAAGGGAGCTTCTAACATCTTAGGCAAGGACAAAGATAAGTACCTCAGAAATCCATGTTCTGCTGAAGAGAAATTTGTTGTCATAGAACTTTCAGAAGAAACCTTAGTAGTAACAATCGAAATCGCTAATTTTGAGCACCATTCTTCGAACTTAAAAGAATTCGAGCTTCATGGCAGTTTGGTTTATCCAACAGATGTTTGGTTCAAGCTTGGGAATTTCACTGCTCCAAATGCAAAACATGCACATAGATTTGTTCTCAAGGATCCAAAATGGGTGAGATACTTGAAGTTAAATCTTCTTACCCACTATGGTTCAGAATTCTATTGCACACTCAGCACTGTTGAAGTTTACGGAATGGATGCTGTTGAAATGATGTTAGAGGATTTAATATCTGCTCAACATAAACCCTCTATATCAGATGAAGCTAATATCGATAAGCGAGTAATTCCCTCGCAGCCTGGACCCAATGATGTAGGACAACATCGTAGAGAGTCGCAGTCTCTTGATAATGAGGAAAGTGATGATGATGTCGTATTAGAACTTTCAAAGAGTAATATACCTGATCCGGTCGAAGAATCGCACCATCAACAACCTGGCAGAATGCCTGGTGACACTGTTCTCAAAATTTTGACACAGAAAGTTCGTTCATTAGACCGAAGTCTATCTGTTTTGGAGCGGTATCTCGAGGACTCAACTTCCAAATATGGCAATATATTCAAAGAGTTCGACAAAGATATAGGAAATAATGGTTTACTTATTGAGAAGACCCGTGAGGATATAAGAAATATTCTTAAAATCCAGGATAGCACAGTATGTTATACTCTTCTCCTTTCAATTCATCTTCTATTAATAACAATGCCAATTAACATTGGTTTGTTGTCAATGCAGGATAAAGATCTTCATGATCTCATTTCTTGGAAGTCCACTGTTTCCTTGCAGTTGGATGGTCTGCAAAGGCATAATGCTATTCTCAGGTTTTTTACATTCCACCCCTTTGGTTTTTGACACACACACACAAAAAAAAAGGAAATGGCGAAGGGATTTAAATGTTTTTTAGTTTAAATCCTATTTTGGTTCTTCTATATTTGTTCTATTTTGGTTCTAAACTTTTAACTTTTCCATTTTATTCCCTTGGACTTTGCACCTTGACGTTAATATTTTAATAGAAACCTGACTGAAGTGGCTGCCTAAACCATAGTACTTTTATCAAAATAGTATGTTATGCAGTAGTTTGAGAGTTATAGTGGCTGCCTAAACCATATTTTGAAAGGAGTTATGGGAAGTATTTTTAATCAGAGAATGTGTAGCTATTCATAAGTTTTCGTTGCTCATAGCTATGATCGCTCGGGCGACATGGTCCCACACGCTACACACAAGAATGAATTGTTAGCGGTCGGTAAACTCTTTTTACAGGCAGCCTATCAAATCATCTCACATATTTTTTAATATCTTGTTCCGTGTTATGTACATGTCTTCGGTCTTTCATTTTGATGTTCCTGCTCATGTCATAAATATTGTTTTTCAAATACAACATATGACAATTGTTTTTCTTTGTTTATTAGTTTCCTTCCTACTTTCTTCAAACTATTTTTCATGTATCGTATCCAATAAAATTCCTGGCAAATGTTCTCATTTCTTCATCATTCTTACCTAACATTTCCTTTGGGGAAAAAAGGACTTGGGAATCTTTGTTACTTCAAAAACTGTACAAATTTCTCTTTGTAGAAATCTTCTTGTAGTGGTGGAAGATGCTGAAAGCTTCTGTTTTGTTTTGCAGATCTGAGATTGAAAGGGTCCAGAAGAATCAGACTTTTCTGGAAAACAAAGGAATAGTTGTTTTTGTTGTGTGCATCATTTTTTCATGGTTTGCTATTTTAAGATTATTTTTGCATATTGTTCTTAGAGTACGTGAGAGAACAAATAGTTCCGGGAAATTTTGTTGTATAAGCCCTTCCTGGTATCTATTACTTTTGAGCTGTTGTATTATTCTTTTCATACAGTCGCTATAATCATGGATTGCCCCCTTTTTTCATCCATTTTCCTTCTCCAATTTCTCAGCTTTAATTAAAGGCCCTTCTGATTCAGATGAACTTGAGGTACTTTTAAAAAGGGTTTGGACAATAGGGTGGGAGCTTTATGATATAATTTGATGAAGCCATGTTCGGGATATATTATGTGACTCTTATGATATACGATATGATGTGTACGATATGGATTGTTATGTCTGAAAGCGTGAAAACATTATGATATGACTTATATGTTAAATGAATGATATGGTATTATTGACAGGTAAACAACAACTAGCACGAAATTCAACCTTGACATACGCAGGAAAGTTATGATAAATGTTGTGATATGAAGAAGACGCTACCGGGATTGTATTGAGGAAAATTAAAAGGGAAAAATATTGAGACTTCATGTATTATTGTGTGTTCATGCATTGAGAGATATCCCTATTCCTTCACGATAGTATGGATGTGTACACTACTAGGCAAGAGAACGATTATTATGATACCCCTATTCCTTTACGATAGTACAGACGCGTACACTACTAGATAAGAGAATGATTATCATGTTTGACATAGTATTGCGGCGACGGGAAGAACAAAGCATAGCAAACATGCAAACGAGAATCTCCCTTATCTTCAGCAAGGAATTGACTCACAAACAAGCAATGAATCTTGGGATTTATGAGCTGTAGAACATTATAGTTATTAGCACACATTCACAAGCATAGTATCACTTATGATGATGATTATGGCAGATCGAAGGCATGGAGAAGGAGAAATGGAGCATTCTAAGAAGCCATTCTTCTTCTCATCTTTTTCCCCATTTTTGTTTGTGTTAATTTTTCTTCCTTCTCTTGTACTTGTTTCTCTAGTTTGTAAGCTTGATTTGGAGATTCCTTGGACGACTGGCTTGGATAAGGTCTTCTCAAGTTTTGCTCCTCACTTGCTGGACCCAGCTGCTTTGGACCTCAAGGGACACTCTTTTTCCTCTCCCATTGTAAGTATAAAATTCATCGTTGCAAATCTAACTCGTTTGTACCTTTTGTAACCTCGTTGGCTCGGATCATGATCATCAGGAAGGATCACAAAAGACGGTACCTGAAAATAAAGAACGTAAGGGAAAAGATGCAACTCCGGGGATCAGTAGAGTTGAGAGATACAGTAAGTTGGAGAAAATAGAGGAGAAGTTGGGAAGAGCAAGAGCAGCCATAAGAGAAGCGGGTCGAGTTCGTAACCTTACGTCTATACATGATGATCCTGACTATGTTCCTAGAGGTCCAATTTACAGAAACCCAAATGCTTTCCATAGGTATGAGTTTAAATTACAATTCTAACCTTATGTGTCTCGATTTCGATTTCAATTTGGATTCTATGGTTTTAAAAGTTTTATTATTGTGTTTTTGTTTTGATTAAAGCTTATTGGATATTGCTCGGTAACGTAACAATGTTAGTTCTTGTGTTTTAATCTATATTCCGTTTGGTCCTTACACTTTTAAATTTAATAATTGTTGTCATTAATTTTTAGACGAGTTATTTATAGATAGACGAATGAGTTACATGATATGACATTTTATTTTAATGCAAAAAAAAATCTTTTTTATTATATTTTTTTTTAGTTATACAATATATGATCAAGAATATGTATATATGTATATATATATATATATATATATATATATATATATATATATATATATATATATATAGCAACCGTCACCGTCTTACTTTTTCAACCGTGTGGCGTCGTGATCTTGACACACTCGCTACCAGATTTAGGAGGAATCAAGTCCCATATATATTTTTCGCCCCGGTTTTGTGGCTTCATTAGACCTTAGACGAGATTTGTCTTCGCTAACTGAACATCACTTGTGTGGAATCCAAGTTTGTTCGCCCACACACGTTGTCTGCGCGTGCATGTTCAATCATCTGCAATACAACCAACTTGCCTCTACACTAGGCCAAGTCACTCAGCTCGTTCTTGCCTCTACTCGGGGCCAAGGTCTCTCATTGTAACCATGACTAACGTTTATATTAAATCTTTGTTAATTTTCATCGGTTGTAGAGAAATCTAGTAAACATCTACGATTTTTTTAAAAGTTTAGAGACTAAATTAAAACTAAATTCAAACCCGAACTAGAACATATAACTTCATCGGGATCGGGTTCATGTGCAGGAGCTACCTAGAAATGGAAAGGCTTTTAAAGATATACACATACAAAGAAGGAGAGCCACCAATGTTCCATGAAGGTCCATGCAAGAGCATATACTCCACAGAAGGAAGGTTCATTCATGAAATGGAGAAGGGAAACTCATACACAACCAATGACCCTGATCAAGCCCTTCTCTATTTCCTCCCTTTCAGCGTTGTCAATTTGGTTCAATATCTCTATGAACCAAACTCTCATGATGTTAATGCCATTGGCGTTGCAGTCCAAGACTACATCAATGTCATCTCGAACAAGCATTCTTTCTGGAATCGGAGCCTTGGTGCCGACCACTTCATGCTTTCGTGTCATGATTGGGTAAGCAACTTTGGAATGTTAGGAATAACGAGTCTTCATAATGGTATGATATTGTCCACTTTGAGTATAAGCTCTCCTCTTGAACAAAGTACACCATAGAGCCTCCCCTGAGGTCTATGTAGTCCTCGAATAGCCTCCCCTTAATCAAGGCTCGATTCCTTTCTCTGGAGATTTCGAACAAAGTACACCCTTTGTTCAACAGTTGAGTCACTTTTGACTATACCTTCGAGACTCACAACTTTTTTGTTTGATATTTGAGGATTCTATTAACATGGCTAAGTTAAGGGCATGACTCTGATACTATGTTAGGAATAACGACTCTCTACAATGGTATGATTTGACCACTTTGAGCATAAGTTCTCCCCTCGAACAAAGTACACCATAGAGCCTCACCTGTGGTCTATGTAGCCCTCGAACAACCTCCCCTTAATTGAGGCTCGACTCCTTTCTCTGGAGCTCTCGAACAAAGTACACCCTTTGTTCGACACTTGAGGTCTATGTAGCCCTCGAACAGCTTCCCCTTAATCGAGACTCGACTCCTTTCTCTGGAGCCCTCGAACAAAGTACGCCCTTTGTTCGACACATGAGTCACTTTTGACTACACCTTTGAGGCTAGCAATTTCTTGTGTTCGACACTTGAGGATTCTATTGACATGGCTAAGTTATGGGCATGACTCTGATACCATATTAGGAATAACGACTCTCTACAATGGTATAATATTGTCCACTTTGAGCATAAGCTCTCATGGCTTTGCTTTGGGTTTCCCCAAAATGCCTCATACCAATGGAAATGTATTCCTTATTTATAAACCCATGATCATTCCCTAAATTAGCCAACGTAGGATTTCCTTCCAACAATCTTCAACATGAAATTTAAGGGGAATGGTTAAAGCCATTGGCTTCGATCTAAGCTTTCTTTCTTCATCTCGCAGGGGCCACGAACCACCTCGTACGTTCCACTTTTATTCAACAACTCCATCAGGGTATTGTGTAATGCAAATGTTTCAGAAGGTTTCCATCCCTCTAAAGACGCATCATTCCCTGAAATTCATCTTCGAACCGGAGAAATCGATGGACTTCTCGGGGGACTCTCGCCTTCTCGTCGACCTATTCTTGCATTCTTTGCAGGTCGTTTACACGGCCACATAAGGTACCTACTACTGCAAAAGTGGAAGGAAAAAGACGATGACGTGGTTGTTTACGACGAGCTTCCAAGCGGAGTATCATACGAGTCGATGTTGAAGAAGAGTCGGTTTTGTTTATGCCCGAGCGGGTATGAAGTAGCGAGTCCAAGGGTTGTGGAAGCTATATATGCTGAATGTGTACCAGTGTTGATATCAGAAAGCTATGTTCCTCCTTTCAGTGATGTTTTGAATTGGAATTCATTTGGTGTGCAAATAGAAGTGAAGGATATAGGAAACATAAAAGAGATACTGAGAGGGATATCTCAATCTCAGTACTTGAGAATGCAAAGGAGAGTGAAGCAAGTTCAGAGACACTTTGTGATTAATGGAACTCCCAAGAGATATGATGCTTTTCATATGATACTTCATTCGATCTGGCTCAGAAGGCTGAACGTACACATTCAGGATTAAGTCAGATCGATATGAATCCAACCACGGATCCATTACACATACTGAAGGATCAATTATAAGAAGCTAGACAGAGAAAATTCAAGAGGTTTTTACATTGCTAGTCAATGTACGAGAAAGAGACAGATTTTTTAGCCCAAATTTTTTTATAATAATAGTATATCAAGTAGAGAATAGAAGTAATAAATACCACTTGCTTGATTTGAATAATTTTTGTTTGTGTAGTTGAACTACCATTTAACACTATTTATGTCATAGGTCTTATTTTCTTCAATTTTGATTTAATAGCTTTTAATTCAAAGTCTGGTTTGAATACTTTTTGTTTTAGGTAGTTAGACCATTTATGTCGTCTTATTTTCTTCAATTTTCATTTAGTAGCATTTAGGCTTAGTTGAATTACAATTATGTCGGCTAAGTTTTCTTCAATTTTCATTTAATAGCTTTTAATTCAAAGTTATTCACCGGGCCAAGAGCACCGCTCGAGTAAAAGCTTCGACGGTCGGTTGACTAAAATAAGGATTCCAAATTGCATGAACAATAGGTCTTATATATAAAGGGGCTTGTACCCATGCTTCAAAATTACCTTGCCAAGCTATATGAAAGAGATTTTCGGAAGTCCACAAAAAAATTATTGCTAATTTCCCCGGAATGTGAAACAAAAATATTATGATAAAGACGTTCTTCAATAATATCATCATGACTTTCAAAGTCATGCGCAGTAGCAATACCAAACCAAATACGACGAGTAATGGGTCCTAAGCTAAGCCTTGAAAATCTTAGTGCCATAGTGCCTTGCCTTGGAAATGTTTGATTGTGCTGGATGTGAGAATAATTTTTTAATACAAAAATCTTATGTTTTTTAAAACTTCTAAATTGAAGTAAAACCGATTCATTGGATTAGTCTATATCAAGCTAATTTTGGAGTGAGTCGCAGTTTTTAGCTAATTCTGGAGTGAGTCGCAGTTTTAGCAAAAGCT
This sequence comes from Cucurbita ficifolia, assembly GCA_033971965.1. NCBI lineage: Eukaryota > Viridiplantae > Streptophyta > Magnoliopsida > Cucurbitales > Cucurbitaceae > Cucurbita > Cucurbita ficifolia. The sequence continues at coordinate 10,307,510 of CM066970.1, forward strand.
GCTCTCCTGGTTGAAACATTGTTCTAGGAGGGATGATATCCGTTGGTACCGGATTCAAAGGATTAGCGCACCGTTCGAGGCAATATAACAACCTAAAAGAAATAGCATTTCATCAAAATAGACATTACAATTACTCGTCAATAATTCAATCACATATATAGGGACACCATAATTGGATTGTTGCAAGCGTAAGGAGTGCTTAAAAAGAAGCAATCTGTTACTGAGTCATATTACGATCTAAGAGTTCATCTTTCTAACCCGCTCTTCGGTTGGAATCATTCGTTCTAGTTTGCAAGGATCCTAAGTCCACTCGGTTTGCAAATCCACCATCACAAATTCTATTCAATTCAAGATTCACTTTACACTAAGAAATAACTGAATATTATATATAACCCATTAGAAATGGATATGGTAGTACAAACAAAAGCATAACCAATGCATTCAAATACATTTTTCTAGTCCAAAAATGAATGGTAGATCAAAAACTTGAATCTAGTCTTGTATTTATGAAGAAAGCAGAGTATAACCTGAGACTGAGAAATGTTGTATATACACAAACCTCTCTCCACTTTTAAGTTTATAGTAGAAATATGAACTTGAGGAGATCACTAAATATGACCCAATGTTGCTGACTGAGAATATGAATCATCAAGTAAGGTCTGCTGTGATGCTAGAAGTATTTGGAACCAGAAGAAGACTGTGGAGGTGCTGGTGGCAGACGGTTTGGAGTACGACGACTGCTCGAGTTTGAACCTGAGTTTATGTCACCATTTTGTGCGGGATCGTTAGAATACCTACTACTGCGGCCATTGGAAGAAGATCTTCTGGAGTCGACCCGGCCATTAGCAGCTGCATCAAATGCAGATCTCCAATCATCTCCAGGCGTTCCGCTAGTTCGGGGACTACTTTCTGCAAAGATTCGTCACAGGTTAAGTTGTATAATCGCAAAAAACAAAATGATGCCGTTTCTACACCAGTTTCATTTTACAAAAATCAAGCAGATCAGTAACGTAACATATTTGCTGCAACTAATGGCTAAGATTACCTGCTGCATCATTGTCGGACCAACCAGCAGCAGCTGCACTATTATCGTGGATGCTGAGCTGGCGCGTAAGTTTCGAAAGGAGAGAGGATTGTTTTTGATAACGTTCTCTCCTCCGTTTAACGTTCGGGTCCTCAAGAAGAAGCTCCTCAATCCTGGCTGAGCTTTGGCCACTGTTCATCATGAGCATACAATAAGATGGATTTCGATCTTATGATCAACGGTCAACGTTAAAGTGAAAATATTCAAGAGTTAAAAGTAGAATTAAAATAGAGAATATGTAAGAATATAGATCTAACAACAAATCAAGCATATACCAACATTAAAACCAAACTCTACCTGATCGAGCTATACAATTGGTTTAGCATGTCTTCCTTGGCCTTCTCAACTTGACAAAGTACAACAGCCTGCAAATTCAACAGCTCACTAATGAAATAAACTGTTTTGAAGACAAAGACATGAACTACATGGGATAATCATTCAAACGTAAGTGTCTGTCGAGGATTGTTGGAAAGGAGTCCTACATTAGCTAATTTAGGGAATGATCACGGGTTTATAAGTAAGGAATACATCTCCATTAGTATGAGGCCTTTTGGGGAAGCCCAAAGCAAAGTCATGAGAGCTTATGCTCAAAGTGGACAATATCATACCATTATGGAGAGTCGAGATTCCTAACATGGCATCAGATCCATGCCCTTAACTTAGCCGCAAGTGTCGAACAAAGGGTGTACTTTGTTCGAGGCCTCCAGAGAAAGAGTCGAGCCTCGATTAAGGGGATATTGTTCGAGGGCTCCATAGGCCTCGAGAAAGGCTCTATAGTGTACTTTGTTCTAGGGGAGGATTGTTGAGGATTGTTAGGAGGGAGTCCCACGTTGGCTAATTTAGGGAATGATCATGGGTTTATAAGTAAGGAATACATCTTCATTGGTACGAGGCCTTTGGGGGAAGCCCAAAGTAAAGCCATGAGAGCTTATTCTCAAAGTGGACAATATCATACCATTGTGGAAAGCCGTGATTCCTAATAGTTTCAACATAACTTACCTTGGGGACATTTGCAGCCAAACTATTTAAAACTGCTTCAACGTAACCACGAACTTCTTGAGACATCCACCGCAGCTCTTCTTCAGGATCAGCAGGTTTTCGAGCCATAGTGTCCTAAAGAAAAAGTGGATAAATTGTGTAATGTTAATTCCAAACTATAATCAAAAGTAAGAAGTAAAATGATTTTAAAGTGCATGAGAAGTGGCTATTTTAGACGTCTTCTCACAAGAAAATTAGCTTTGATAAAAATTTTAGAAACAAAATCAGAGTAAAGCTAGGTAATAATAGAGCAGAGTTCGATGATATACTAGAGAGCCATCAGATAGACTTTGCCGCAAGGTAAGACCACCTCCAGAGGATGCACCTTTCGTTTGTCCTCCTCGGGATGGTTGAATGACACGGCGTATCTTGTTTGTCCATTCCACCTTGTCGGCGACGCTCTCGGCTTTCAAAACAACAGCACTATGGGCTGAAGAACAAAGCACAGTTGAGCCAGCAAATAGGTTTACAACATAGAATATTACGACACTTGAAATAAACATAAAAGAACCTTAGTAAATTCACCTTTTAAAACAGTTTTATATGGAACTTTGCTGGTAATCTTAAACGCAAGACTTGGTCCCTTTCCAGAATCTGGCCCATTTGCCTTTTTATCCTTTGAACTCTTTGAAGGTGGAGGCTCTTCCTCATCTGTAACTTCTTCCATATTACAATCCTGTAAACATTTTTGGCAGTCAATATGGCCATTCAGATAACCAACAGTAATACATGACAAAATCATTGTTAAACTACGAAAAAGAAAAGCAAATAATCATTCGCGATACTTAAAATTGAGGAAGGAGATGGCATTGTTTATGTGGGTGCACCGGTTTACGTGGGGGTCGGTGGTTCATTATGCTCAGCGTACCTCTAAAGTAATGACACCACGAAAGTTTCTCTCTTCTTGCTTCTTGGTGTATCCAAGCTGCACAATGTGGACTTATTAGTAAATAAAGATGATAAACATACGTCATCTCTCCGGGTCAACACAAAAAGATGGCATGGCAGAAACTCATAAGTGAACTTATTCACCCAAACTTCAGATGTGATATTCATATATACATCATATGTTCAAAGAACAGAGAAGCTACTGCAATATCATCAGCTGTTATGTAATGGTAGAAGATTGCCAACACATGAACTTATAAAATCACCAGAACTATGCATATAACCTACTCAGATTTTTCCTCTTTAATATCGCAAACTAATATATAAAGAACAACATGATGAAAGAGCACATTGAAAAACAAATGAAACAAGTTTTCCACTTGAAAACAAGAAGCACAATCTGGTAGAAGCATGCATGCAGTCCCTAACCAAACTTAAATGGAGAGAGTAAATTTTACTCCAAGGAGCATATTGATGCATGCAAAGACTCTTCTTCAAGATACACACAATAAAAACACTTATTTTGGCTTCAAGTATAAGCTCCAACTACCTTGAACACATCAGCTGTTTGTGTTACAACACTGTGGGTTCCTACATTCTAAAATCATATCTTCATTTACACATTAATAATAAAGCATTAATACTGATGTGATGTCCAGTGCTAAAACCTGTAGAATTTACATTAACAACAAATGGTAAACATTCACAGGAACCTCGAATATATGAACAACAAATGGTAAACATTCACAGGAACCACCCATTTCTACTGACCATTACAGTAAACATTCACAAAATTTTACATACCTTTCCAGTCTTCTCATTCAAAACAAACCATCGCCTGCTCCAACCATTAGTTTTTGCACTTCTCTTTAACAAGAAACCTGCAAATAGAAACAAAACTTCAAAAATAAACCCTGCAAATTTAATAGTCGCTTTAAAGTTTAATCTGAAATAAACTGCTCTTGTGATGTAACCACAGCGCACAAACTATTATGTAAGCCATCATACAGAATTCCAAATGTAAAACAGTGGTCACAGCTTCAAAATTGCAGCGCAGACAGTTTGGCATGAGTAATAAATAAAGGTTAAAAACAAAATCCAAAAATCAAATCTAACTTCAATTATATGCACAACAATAATTCCAATGATCCAGTCCAAAGTTATTCCTTGATTTGTGCGTTGTTTTTCTTTCTTTAATCCACATGTCCAAGTATAACCAAGTGTTAGAAAAACAAAGTTACCGAAGAGTCAAGACTATAGTTTGAGTGTCCAACTTTGATCCGAAGTCCAACAAATATTATACTCATGGATGATATCCAGAATAAAACTGTCAACACGAGTAACAGACTAATTATGTATTTTATTGCATCTCCATGTTAAAAACTAGATGATCCAGGTACTGCTGCATATTTGAAGATTCGAACATGTTTCAGCTTGGGGAACTTGTTATTAACGACTCCAAATAAATCAGAACTAAGTTACTAATCAAGCTCTACACAGTTCATTTAATACTAGATTTAAGGGATAGAGAAAAAATAGAGACAGAAGTTTAGGAGTCCCATATTAATTTAAAAGAAGGCAAAGAGAGTCTCCTAAAACAAATTTCAAAATGCCTTCATAAACAGCTGAAAGAAATGTTTATGATGAATATTGAAACCCGGTAATAGCATTGCATGCATACCAGCTGTTATCTCTCCTTCAGCACCCGCTGTCTTCAAACCCGTACTTTCTTGCACTTCCTTCTCTTCCGTACTAGGTTTTTCTTTCATTGATTTCAAGCTTCCACCAGCTTGCTGACTATTTGTTTGAGGACTACTTGCCTGGGAAAAAAACTATACTAGTGAGAAAAGCAAACGCAAATGAGAGCCGGAGCCCCTACATTAACTCAAATGACTCACCCTCTTTGACACCACTTGTTCAGCCTCTTGTCCTTTTTTTGATGATCTAGTCTTCACTTCCTCTTCCCGGCGCTGTCTTTCCATCCTAAGTTGAGAAATAGAAAGTGATCTCATTTACAACCAATTTACTATTGAAATTTGAAATTCTTGTCACCAAAAATTGCATAGGAGGTTGTGGGAATGGGGTGGATTTCAATTGGAATGTGCACGGCATTCAAGATCTTACAATTTCACATACAAAAAAAGTAAAAATTTAATAGCAATACGTTCCAAAAAGGACAGAGCTGAAGAACAGATTAGCAATATTAGATTTCATCATGCGCGTAGGATTTTTCCCCCCTTCTTTCTCACAGCAGCACTACAAGAGTGAACCAAACTTACCTTCTTTGTACAAGACGTATAAAATGCTGCGGTGGGACAAATGCTCGTTCCATGTCAACTAACGCCACAACCATCTTTTTCGCTTCATTTTTAAACCCATCCAGGGCAGCACTTGCAATGGCCACAACCTAGAAAAATAATTGGTTTTAGAGGGTGGGAAAACAGCTACTTAGAGCTCTCTCAAAAGAAACAATTTATTTGAAAAAAATAAATAAATAAAACCATTTAGAAGAATTACAGCCTATATAATAAAAAATTTTAAAAAAAAACCCTAGCACAAAAAATCAATGCAAACTACAAAAGAATATAAATAAAAGTTTTAAACTATGAAATCCTACAAGTCTAAACGATGTGATCAAAAACAAAATAAAAAGACGCCCACCTCTCTTTTGAATGGTGGGTATCTTCCAAGACCTGGGGTGCCATTAGCAGCAGCAGAAACAATATCTATCAAAACCCTGTGCACCTACATTTTTGCCAAACCAGAAACATAATGAATTTCTTAACAATTAAAAGAAACAATGAAATTCTCCTGGCTTCTCATGAAGAAGTTAGGAAAATTATGAGGCTAGAGTAAAAGTATCATTGTGTAATCCCAAATTCTATATTTTTGGGTTTCTAAATGATCTCCTCATTATTTATTTAACTTCTTCCAAGTATGGGTGGATGTCCAATCTGGTTTTTGTTCCTCATTCACCAAAAAGATTAAGCAAATTGATAAGCTAAGGCTCAAATTCTAAAAGAGAACTCAACAAAAAAACAAAAGAAATATTGCATGATCAATTTAGTGCTCCATGACTCCAAAATTAAAGAAGCTAAATATTTCATGCCTTGCGCATACATTTACCTCGTCAACACAGAGACGCGATGGTTCTTTTGCAAGCTCCAAAACACCTTTTATTAAAGATCTCAAACCCTTCTCAGGTGATATAAGATAAGGCTGATAACCATCAGCTTCTAATACGATCTGTCACAAAGAAGTCGAGAATGAATCTACAGCCTGATAAAACATAAACTACTAAAAAAAGGAAGATAAAACATACCCTCTTCACATTATTAATATCGAAGTGTCTGTCTAAAGGTAATTGCTTGATTCGATTTGGAAAATTTCCCTCAAAGCTAGCAACAATTTTCCAACCTGCACCCTGATATGCTAGGTAATGTTAGACTTATAATCAAAACCCTCACTGCAATTCACCAAGGGTTAGCTTTGTTCTGACAGTGAAATACTTCAAGTCAGACTAGACAAGTAATTAGAGGAAAAAATGATTTCATTACCATTTCACGAATAATGATTCATCATACTTTCTAACTTATCCAAGTATATTCTCCATGCATATGAAGAGAACTCCCAAGAGATACACTTAAATGCATTCCTTGCTAATGAAGATTTCACAGTTCATATAAATTGTTTTGGATCATCTTTAAAAGGAAATTAACCAGGATCATTGAACATACAAACACAAAAGAAAAGCAACTTTAATTGTTAGGACTTCATTTTTTTTCCTTGGGAAGAAAACTACATGCTGTATGAGTTCACTTACAATAATCTCCAAAGCAAGTTTATAAAACATAGGGTAGAGAAATAAGAAATAAGAACAAAAACAGAGAAGAGAATTAATAAGATGAACTCTACATCCAACCAGCAGACAAGGGGCAAAACTTCATTGAATCCACTAACCCCAAGTTCGTAACTACCTTTTAAAGCAAAATCATCCTTTATCATAGAATTTGCTTCCATTTCCCCTTCCACGTGTTTCAACACATCCATCCTTCTAACAGTAAGACTAACTTTATAGTAAAGTCCATCATAAGATTAACTTAAATTATTAGGAAAAAAAACTATATATGCACAGAAGAAAATCTGTCATGCTTAACAATTTAATAGAAAAATTACAGACGTTGGAAAAGGGCACTATAAGTCCAGCCCCAACCTAAAAATAAAAACCATGGCAATGAAAAATAAGTATCACAACTTGTCATGCAGAAGTAGAACTGTGAGAAAAGTAAATAAATAAAATAGAAGACCTACCTCACCAGAGCCTATGTGCTGGAGAAACTTATCTTCAAACTCACGGCAAAGTTCCAAAGCTAGAGCTCTAGTCCCCTCAACGCCGTTCACCATTTGCTCACCAATCCTAACTAACTCATCCTGAACTATTTGAGACTTCCCTTGTAACCTTGAATAAAAGTAAACTACAGATATCAACAGGATGTGAATTTCATCCAATGTGTTAAAAATATACATTTATCCGATTGAAATTCTGCCAGATAAATACAGCAGATACCATTTTTAAAGACAGACCCTCATTCAACTCAAATACTGAAATTGACTTGGAAGCACTTTAAAATGCGAACTATTTGAAGTTTAAATCACAAATGCCAAAAATTAGAACATCAAGATTAGTCTTCCATGATTTCTTTTACCCAGGATATATTGTGAGAAATAAGTGATCTTAATTGTTAATACACTTGCCCTGGGTACAATAGAAATGATTGGGGGCAAATAAGACCAAACATGTACAACAATTTGTCAATAAATACTTCCTTGTAAAATTTGGGAAAAAAATTACCCAGAAAGAAGATTAGGAAGCCGGACTTTCATTTGCTTCCGGATCTGTTGGGACAATGCATCAACTAAAGCTAGCCTGCCTAGCTTACTTTGAGGGGCACCAGTTAGTATAGATTTTAGACTCTCACTCTCTGCTCTCCAAGCAGTCTCCATGGAATTCTCAGAGCCAACAGATCCAGACTGGGTAGTAGCTATTGAAACCGACTGACCTATTAAAGCAACCCACGGGATATCTGATGCTCGTGCTGGCCCTTGATTTAACAGGAGAGCCTGCACTGCAGCAAGAGACTTCTGGTCTGAAGAAGCTTGGTCAATTTTGCTAATTACACCAATGGTTCTGGTACCTATGTTGAGGATATCTCTCAGATTAAATCACTTAAAGAATCCAGTGAAATATAGAGAATAAAATATGCATAATTTGATATAAATTAATAAACAAAAACAAATTTTAACATTGAAAATGATCCCTATAAACAGAATAAGGAAAAACAAAAAAACAATAGGAAACAAAGATTCATGATAAATGTTTGGGAAGGTCGAATAACATAACACCGAACTTGGAAAAGAAATGTGATCATGACTGTGAAGCATATTACCTTCTGCATCAAATTCCTTGGCAGTTCTTAAGGCTCTAGATGAACCAATTTCAGGAGCTTGAGCTGCTGGTACAATAACTAGCAAAATTGCATTATTGTGTTCGGCATATTCACTGACCTATGCAAAAACCATCAAAATATAATTACTTAAACCATTAATAACAATCATCATCAAAATATAATTACTTACACCATTAATAACAGTCTACATACTACGTCGCACTATCACTTGGCTAAGAATAAATGCATAAACATTCTGCATGGATAATGGATTCAGAATTTATCCGAAAAATAGGCGCTAGCTTATTAATCTTTTACTCAAATATGTGAGCAAGTCCATGAGCAACTACTTACCACAGAATCATCCATGGCCCGTTGATCAAGCCCAGGTAAATCAACCAACTTGAGTGGAGGTGCTGAAATGAAATTGTGTAAATAAAAATCTTAAGGAAGGATAGCAAATAACTAAATGAACTAGATACAAATAGCTGATAATCATTTTTCATAAGAAACATATCGATGTATGTAAGAACCTGACAATTCAAATTTCATCAGAGATTGAACCATCAGATGATAAAATCCTAATCATACAGGGTGGGTGCATTAGTTTTTAATTGTCTCTTGGACATTCTATGAATATTTACAACAAAATTGCTTCTTTGGCTTTATAGGCTGAATACTTCTTTGCACAGTCGACAGTTGTTTGCCTAAACAACTAATAATAAAAAATTAATGATAAACAGAATTATAGAGCACCCAATTGACATGAAAATTAACTAGCACCCAACATCATTTTTTCGAGAACAAATACACGATTTCCATTATTATGGACCAGAAACTGAAAATGTAATGCTAACATTCCAAATATAGTCCTGGATAATCTTATTCTTCAAACATTTCATTTTACGAAATATTATGTTGGTTAGATTATCAACATTTCTGTGTTTCAAAGTAAAAACAAGATTAGTACTCAGTAACCAACAGAATTCCAGAGCACGAATTGGACACATAAACAAGCTAGCATCCAACATCATCATGTTTTCTTTCCATAAGAAAATTAATGATTCTCAGTATGATATATATACTTATTTAAAAAAAAACATTAATACAATAAAAACTGAACGGAACAAACTTCACCACTCCACTATTCCAAGATAATGATTACTATAAATATTCAAAACTAACCATGAAGTGACCTCAGCCAGCTAAAACAAAAGGGAACTTCACATGAGAAAGCTTAAAGTAGGAAAAGTGCAATAAGAAGCTACCAGACAATTACATCCAAGATTAACCAATTTGCATAAAATCAAATACTTGATCATATGATTTTTTTTTTTTTTTTTTTTATGAAAAGTCATGCTTTCATCGAGAAGAATGACATAACACTTGTTTATGTGGTTGTCATAGTAAGATATTCAAATAACAGTGTTTACCAGCACTAATACACCAGTGCACACATTTTAAAGTCCTAAGAAGTTCACATTTCCAAAGAAATATATTAAAGAATTACATATTAAATTAAAAATTATTAGTAAAAAAAATTAAAGACTTGCTGCATACTCCAAAGGCCAAATGCACAAACTAACCTGTACTTGTGCGAAGCTTTAGATATATTTCATCTCGGCCCTTTCCTGAAGAACCCTTGCTCAACCTGTCCTGTAGAGAATGTCGCAAAGCACCTATAAAAAATTGGAATTAGTGCTGACATTAAATATAGGAGTTTATCTAAATAACCATTAATATCTGAAATATCATCACCTCTTATACTAAAATTGCAGTATAGGTAACACACAACCAAAAGCTTACAAAGGAAAAGCTGCTAATAGACATTCTACAGCCAAGGCCCCAAGGGCAGATCATCAATATTTTTAAGTTCACACAGAATATTGCTGAAAAAGAAAAGAGAGAGAGAGAGAGAGAGAGAGAGAGAGAAAGAGAGCAAGAACCATCCCTCTGTAGATCAATGCTTATTATCAATTTGCAGAATGATTGATTTTAAAAAACGAGAATTTGTGAAGTTACTAACTTGCAGAAACCTGTTGAGATTTATTATCAATTTGCAGAATGATTGATTTGCTACTCAAAGAACCATCCCTCTGTAGATCAATGCTTATTGGAGCTCGTGTAGCACCATTTTCACCAGTTGGCTGGACATAGAATGGAAAATAAATTACACATAAGAATAATGTTACTAAGATCGACCTGTAGATCGATAGAAAGGAAGAAAGAAATAATCAACCAAGTACAATTTAACTTACCAAAACAGGATGCCCAATTAAACTATTCAAAACTGCAGATTTTCCAGCACCCTGAAAATTGTATCAAAGAAATAAAGATATCATAGACATCTTCATAAAATAATCAAGTGTAACATAAGAAGAAACAAAACCAATACTTAAGATGGATTCATTTCATCTTTCCAATCAAGGTAAATTTTCAAGTAGCTAGACATGATCTTCGAGCATATGATACTTCTAAATACTGCGCTCATTATCGATCTCCTTTTCCGGTGCAATAAGAGTTCAAAAAATCATAAGGATAAGAATTTCCTACACTTTAACTTTTGATTGAAGTAAAAAATGCAGCTCCAGAAGCCCGACAACATAAAGAAATGAGAATTGCATTAATAAAAGGTAAGCATAGCAAAAATTTCCGTCATAATTAGCAAGAGTTTGAGGCTTTTGACCAGATTTCAGATTTTGAAAAGAATAAGAATCCAGAGAATTATGAACAGACGACCAATAAGAACTGAATACACTATCGAATACTGAATTGCTGGCTCAAGAAAAACCTTAAATTTGCGATGTAAATACAACTCCAACTGCAAACCATGATGAATAAGAAGTCCTAACTCTACAAGTATGATCATACTAGAGTTTTCACAGCCAACCAATCTCTTGTAACTGTCATGGAAGAACAATCCAAATAAATAATCCACCGCACTACTCCAAATATTACTGTTCCACTACAAGCACTAAGACTTTGTTACAACGGTCAATCCATGAAGGTGACCTTTCAAATCGTGCATCAACAATTTCCCAAGTAGCAAAATAATGAACTAACAAACATGTCCTATCACAAGGGAGCTTCAAATTTTCTTCGACAGCAACTTGAAATTCAAAAATCTAGCAACAAGACGACCTTAGATTTCACATCGTTCCATTACTAGAATACTCCAGCAAGCTGGGAGACCCAAATAAACACAAAGATCTGCCACCTCCGACTAAAAATTCAAAAACTCAAATCTAGAAAAACATCTCCAAGACAAAGCACACAGAAAACGAGAAGAAATGGTAAACTCACAACATTGCCCAAAGCCACAACGTTGAGGAAAGTCACAGCCCTACGAGAAGAACCACCAGAAGCAGAATTCTCGTCAACATCTTCATCGGCAAGCAAAGCCGCCGCTTGGCGCATCGATTCAGCCAACTCACCCAACTCCTCGATCGCGTCCATTGTATCCAAAGAAACCTACCCAAGATCGACGATCTATAACTCTGAACAACCCAACTCAAGAAATCGGTCAAAAAATCAGAAAAGACTACAAATTCAAAGTGGAGAAAGACAAGGATATCGATTAGATTAGACCCTAGAACAGAGACGGGAAGAGAGATCGAGGTAGAGCTCTCCAAACCTCTCTGGGTCTGTAAAAGATTTTGAATTTGAATAACTGAAGAACGGAAGGGGTAGATTTTTTGAGGGACGAGGGTTTATGAGAACGAAGAAGAAGAAGAAGAAGAAGAAGAAAGTTCCCAATTTCTCTCTCTAAAAGACTCCCTCTTTCTCTCTCTTACTGTCACTGTTATTGGTGTTTTGAATGCTCACCCTTTCTGTTTTGATTTGATTTGAATTTTTTCCCTTTTTTTCTTTTTTATTTTTTAAAATAAAATTTATTATTATTTGTTCCAACCATTTTCAAAAATAATTCTTTTGTATGTTCGTAATTTTTCATATTATAAATTAAAATTGAGTTATATATATATATATATATATATATATATATATATATATATTATCTATTAAATAATAAAGGCACGACCTATTATTATATGTTTCATGGTTGAGATTAGAGATGTCCACGGGACGGGAAAGCATTTCTCCCTCTCCCGTTCCTATTTCATTTGTCGTATCTATAGATTTTTTTGTTCTATTACTTATATATATTTTTCAATATTTCTTTTAAATAATTTTTTAATGAATAATTTTTATTTTCTAATATAATTTATATTTTATTAAATTTTCAACGGTGCAGTATAGTCTTATACATATAAAGACACAAAATTAATTCATGGGATGTAGCGGGATGGAGTGGAGACGGAGTAATTCTCATTCTTGTCCCCATTTAACTAACAGGAAATAATCTTTTCTCCCTCGGTTCTAGGCGAGTCTTCGCGGGTCTTGACTCTATAAAATAATTTGAACGCAATTCAACTCATTAACATTTTACGAATAAAATTGAATCAAACGTATTTATTCACCGACGTAGAGAAATTTTTTAATTTAACTAAAAACTTATAAAAGAAAGAAAAATATAGTAGGATGTGATAGGTGAGGGTCACCTTTGACTATGAGCATATACTTAAATTTCTTATTAAAAATAAATAAATAAATAAATACCTAAAAAGTTTTACAACCTTCTAACATCAATAAGGGGAGAGGACAAAGGGATTGTTATTGATGGTAGAATGAACAAGGAAAGATAGTAAATTTCTTGCTTAATTTGGGTTGGATGTTTCACATCCCTTATGTATTTTATTTTATTTTTAATTAAATTTTAGAGGTGTTCGGGAATGGGTTGAGTTGAATTGAGACATTTTTAGACACAGCTCGGAGGTTTGAACTATAAATTTTTTCAACTTAAACAACTCTTACTGCATTCCAAGACTCTACTCGTGCAAAGTCTCTATTGTTCCCATGAAGTTTAACGCGTAGACCATTGTAAAATTTAAAGAAATAGTTTTGTAGAAGTTTGAACTTGAAATTTATGTCGAGGGATCACATAGGTTGACTTGATTTCGAAGGACAAAATCGAACTTTCATTGAAGATGAATTGGTGACACCAACTTAAGCTAATGAGTGAAGTGACCTTATTGTTTCAGTTAGGTAGTTGAATGATGTATGATGATGCATGTTATGTGGTCCCTACATACACCATATTGTTTGTGCTATGTGTATGTATTCTATGTAATAACCTATGATGCTATGATACGTATGCATGTGATATCCATTATGCCATGTTGTAAATGAAATGAATTACTATGTACGTCATGTTATGTATTGTCATGTACAGTTATGTGATGGATCGTGTGATGACTGTCATGTATACATGAAGCATATGTGTACAATGTCATAGATGAAAGGAAAAAGGGAATGATGTTAATGAATGAAAATCATGGGGACCTCATGCATGTATATATGTCATGTGCATCGGGATACTTCCCCGTTATGTTATGTTAGTACGAACGCGTACTTTCGATATTTATGTCCACCATGATATCATGCAGGCATTTCCTTTTCTGAGGCGTCTGGTGACGTGTAATACGTTGTGTCCGACCAAGTCAGCTTCAGGGGTAAGTATACGAGTCCGCCTAGTGGGTCTATATGCTTGTCGTGGACCGTATGTGAAGAAGTACTGCATATCCAACCCTACCCAAAACTGGAGAGAGCCTAAGGTCATGTTACAGTTAGAGCCTAAGGTCATGTTACAATTTTAAAAAGATAAGTCTCAATCATGTTATGTGTGTGATTGCACTACAAACCCCAATAATAGGGTGAAGTATTTCTTAAAATACTCAAGTCAGGTGCTACCCTCTTATATTTTTTTTAGGTAAAGCTAAAGTGTCCCTACACAGATAACGGTGAATGCTAGAATGGTCATGGAAGTCAAGATAGGACAATAGTATGCATTAAATTTCATTTAGTAGGTGATAGGTGGTTTATTACATATTTCGTGTTAAAAGATCGTTATTTCTAATTTCTTGTTTTAAATTAAAAGTGTAAGTTCATATCTATATGTTTATTTTTATTTTTTTGAACTCAACTCAATTAGGTTGATACTTCAGTTAAATTTTTTCAATGCTTTAAAACGCGTCTTTCAGAGTTACAAGGCAAAACCGGTGCTCATCCAGATATTGTCTCAAGACTTTAAAACGCGTCTTTTAGAGTTACAAGGCAGAACCGGTGCTCATCTAGATATTGTCTCAAGGGTTTAAAACGCGTCTTTCAGAGTTACACAGCGGAACTGGTACTCATCCAGATATATTGTCTCAAAGCTTTAAAACGTGTCTTTCAGAGTTACACAGTGGAACCAGTGCTCATCCAAATATTGTCTTCTTTGGGAGTCTTTCAGAGTTACAAGGCGGAACCAATGCTCATCCAGATATTGTCTCAAGGCTTTAAAACGCGTCTTTCAGAGTTACACGACGGAACCGGTGCTCATCCAGATATTGTCTCAAGGCTTTAAAACGCGTCTTTCAGAGTTGCAAGGCGGAATCGGTACTCAGCCAGATATTGTCTCAGGGCTTTAAAACGCTCTTTCAGAGTTACACAGCGGAACCGATGCTCATCCAGATATATTGCCTCAAGGTTTTAAAACGCGTCTTTCAGAGTTACACAACAGAACCAGTGCTCATCCAAATATATTGTGTCAAGACTTTAAAACGCGTCTTTCAGAGTTACACAGCAGAACTAGTGGTCATCCAGATATTGTCTTCTTTGGGCGTCTTTCAGAGTTACATAGCGGAACCGATGCTCATCCAGATATTGTCCTTTTTGGGCTTTCCCTTCCGAGCTTCCCCTCAAGGTAAAAGTACGGTTTATAAACTTAAATTTCAATATTTCAAGAATTAAATGATTATTAAACCGAGCTTATTCAAATTTTAGATTTATTTTAGAACTTGTTCATGGAATTCAACTCCAATTTGGTAAATGATTCAAGGGATAAATAGTTTTGGAAAAAGTATAAAAGCACATTTATTTGGTCATTTCATGTCAAACTTGGTCTGTTTGACAAAACGAATTGTAATTATAATGGATGGGTAAAGCTATTATGATCCTTGTTGTTTACTTAGAAGTATTTCATTTTGATGTTGAATGCAAATGAAATATTGTATAATTACCATAATGCCCTTTCGAAACGATTAAAAAAATTGAACGTTGTTACTCATGTCAAGGAAACTTCTGTCCATTCGAATTAATCTTCTTTTATTTGTCGTTCGTAATGTTTGGGCTTCAAAACATTCGAGGTTCTTAAGCGGTATTTTTGTTTGAAATTCACCACAGTACCATATCAAAGTCGTTCCATTTCAGTGTCATTTTCATTATTGTTCTGTTGCTAGGACTTATGTCTTAAAACCTTATAATTAATTATTAAGATTCAATTATTTATTTGCAATATAATTGTTCATTAAAGGAACAGTTATAAATAAGGTATAAGATGTAATTAGAGAGATAAACGATCTAGATATAATTACGAACATATAATAGTTCAAGCCTACTGCTAGCAGATATTGTTCTCTTTGAGTTTTTCCTCAAGATTTAAAAAACGTGTCTGTTAGGGGGAGGTTTCTACACCCTTAACCGATGTGAGATCTCACAATCCACCCCCTTTGAGGCCCAACGTCCTTGCTGGCACTCGTTCCCCTCTCCAATCGATGTGGCATCTCACAATTCACCCTCCTTCGGGGTCTAGCGTCCTCGTCGACACATCGTCCGATGTCTAGCTCTGATACCATTTGTAACAACACAAGTCCACCGCTAACAAATATTATCCTCTTTGGGCTTTTCCTTTCGGGATTCCCTTCAAAGTTTTTAAAACACGTTTGCTAGGGAGAGATTTCCACACCTTTATAAAAAGAATATTTCGTTCCCCTCACCAACCGATGTGAGATCTCACAATCCACCCCCCTTCGGGGTCAGCATCCTCGCTAGAACTCGTTCCCTCTCCAATCGGTGTCATTCCCCTCTCCGATCGATATGGGATCTCACACAACAACTCGTGAAAAATTGACTTATTTGTAATGATTATATTCATAGACACAACTTGTCCTATAATGTATAATAGTGTAATTTTAAATCTATATGCAATGACCTTTAGTGAAACGAAATAAGAAGTCTTAATCATGCCACAAAAACTTCAGGGTAGATGACAAAATTATACCATACATGTTTGAATATAGGGAGATTTTATTGTATTTTTTAAATTTAAAGTATTATTTTTAGGGTCTTAAGTTACCATTAGTTAGTGGTAATTATGATATAGTTTTTGGAGTTTTACGGTCATTTAGATTGATTTAGCTTCCTTCAATAATTTCTTGCCTCGTTACCACTGTTAGACGAACACGACTCTCCACAATGGTATGATATTGTCCACTTTGAGCATAAGCTCTCATGGCTTTGCTTTGGGCTTCCCCAAAAGGCCTCATACCAATGGAGAGTGTATTCTTTGATTATAAACCCATGATCATTCCCTAAATCAGTCGATGTGGGACTTTCATCATCCAACACCTCCCCTCGAACAAAGTACGCCTCCCCTTAATCGAGGCTCGACTCCTTTGGAGTCTTTAGTCATTTTTGACAGCCTTCGAGGAGGCTTGATTCTTTGTTCGACATTTCTGAGAATTTACCAATCTATTGGCACGACTAAGTTTAGGGCATGGCTCTGATACCATGGTATCAGGGCATGGCTCTATAAAGTCACTGATTCTTGCGACATTGACATTAAATTAATTTGAAAATGTCGTGTTATCTGTTTATGCACAAACAAATCAATCGAGAAAGGACGTTGAATGCTAGTTGAAGATTCAAATAGATGTTTTTTCTAAGATTGGTTGATGTTTCTGTCGACCAAAAGTAAATAAATTCAAAGATAACTCAAGTTTTGGTTGTAAATTTAATATGGTTCATTTCATTTTGAATACTGTTTTGCATCAAGAAAGTTTTAAGGTAATTGGTCTCTCACGTTGGATATAGATAGGCCGACGTTGCTCTTTCTTTTTGTGTGGGACGATGCTGGGGAGAGAAGGGTCGAAGCATGATGCATGTGAAGAACGTACAACCGCAGTTTTGAAATCCCATACTGGACTGAGCGGGAGGAGAGTTGCTGTCGAAAATCGAAATCTGAGCGAGACAATCCCCCGCGGAGGATTTCCTCTCCAACTTGGCTAGAATCAAGGAGTTTTTTTTACAACAGGAATGTGTTTTATGTTGTCCGAAGGTTGTCATGGGTAAATCAATGGTTAGGGCATAGACTTTATATGTTATAATTGTTAACCATGTCAGTAATTAATGTTGTATTCCTAGTAATCGATATTACCGACAATATTGTAAATTTAAAATGAGAAACTTCGAAAACAAGATCGAGATTTAGTTTTGATTTGAAGAAGACGAGATGTAGATAACAATAGTGGGAACGATAGTTATAGATAGTCATATAAAATGTGTGTACAGTGATAATTATATTATTGTGAGTCGGAGCCATAAAGAATGAGGATCGGATCATATACTTATTTTGGAGTGAATTTGATTATGACATTTGGTCACAGTCAAACGTTGTAGGACAATACATTTAATTTTCATTATAAATTATTTGAAAACCGCGTGAAACATGCATGCTATTGTCCCACAATTGTAGATTCTCATATCCCGTTTACACCTAAATAAATGTCCTTAATGAATTTGTTTTACATCAATCATCAACTTTATTAATACATGATGTTTGAAAGACATTTACAAACATATCAATGATTCATTAGCAAAATAACTTGGATAAGAAACCTAAAAAGGTCATCGACGTGGTAGTGTTAGGATCGCACAACAACGCACACACTCCATCTAAATGAACTTAAAAGAACAAGAGAGAGAAGATGCAAGGAGGAATATATGTACAATAGGAGAGAATATAGAGAATGAACGAAAATACATCTTCACATCACTAACTAACTCTATATATATATATGGTTTCAGTTTACTATGCAGAGATATAACCACCTACTATATATAACCATCTATCATATATATATTTCTACTAACTCTTTACTATAAATAGTCGTTTACTACCGTTTTTCATATATAGTTTTAACAGGTAGAGCCTTAAACCATCAAAACGTAAATCATTAGAACACCCAAAGAAACAAGCATCAGTTCCCCAGGTAAGTCTAATCGTAACGAAGATAATCTGCCAAATCTTTTAGCCTCATCAAATAAAGTAGCCAAACATCACATATACAGAGCGATCCTTTCAACATAATAATTAAGTTACCTCTGGTTATATTTACACTACAGTTTTAAGATTGCAGAAAAGAATGGAACACTCCTAGAAGCTAAAAAAGGGTGTGCTTACTTAATATAGCTCTCTACCAACTCAGAGGATTCTTCGACTGTTGAACTTTAGCATTGTATGAAGATTCTATCTCCTCCTGCAAGAAACAAGAATCATGGCTGAGAGCTCTATCTCACGAAAGCTCAAACATTCGTGCATTTAAAGCGTGTTTGAGCGTTAAAAGAAGAGGGTAAAAGGTGTCGCAGACCCTACATTTTAGCTACAAAAGTCTATATCATTCAAACGTGTAAAGCATGGAATGCAAAAGGAAGAGGTCACAGTATCTTGTAGGCCAACCTCAGTGCCTCCCTGTACTTTTGCCATATAGCAGTAGAAAAAATCCCTAATAGAAGATGGCTATATCCATAACGTACAACTTGACAAATTCCAATCGGATATAAATAACAACCTCAAGACGGTTAAAATGCTGCCTATAACTAAATAATAATGTCGCTGCTTTAGATCGTTTGGGGTTTTCCTTGGTGTGTAATAGGGACTTTGGCTCTTTGATGGAGATCTTGATGACTTCTCCATTTCAGCGGTGAGATCCCACGTCGGTTAGAGAGGAGAACGAAATATTCTTTATAAGGGTATGGAAACCTCCCCTAGAAGACGCGTACACTACGATGAAGATGATCATCATGCCTCGCATAACACTAAGGGGTCTGCTAACATCCAGACGTCGCTACGGGCAGCTAACTCGACTATGATGGGTCCAGGGGGTGCGATCCGCCTGGGGATCCACACTCGCACGTGTGGGTCATGTGTAGGGAAGTACCACACATCTAATTTTGTCCGGACTGGAGGCCACCTCTATGATGGTTTTAGCGATAGGTCTCTAGATCATGAGTTGCATGTGTTTGCATTCCCTAACCCCAATAATGGGGTCACTTATTGAGTATTTCTTAAAATACTCAAGCTGTGTGCTGCTTCTATTTCAGGTAAGGGCAAAGCACCCCTGTACGACTGACGACGACATCGCAAGTAGAGACCATGACACATGCATAGGATAGTGGTATTTTATTTTCTTAGTCTTAGGTTAGTGTAGGGTGTTTTTACTTTTAATGTTTTACTTGTTTTATTTGGTATTTTCCTTATGTTGTTTTAAAGATGCTTTTGAACATGTAAGTCCATGACAATGTTCTATGATAAAGTTTTAAAGGTTTAATTTCACATAAGAGTATAGGTTATGATGACGGCAGCGACTTTAGGTTAGTAGAAATCTAGGGTTGTTAAATCAACATGAAGGGAAAGTCTTGTGGAAGGGACTTATTTTGCTATTTTGTGGGAAGTGTCGCACAAGAGGAATGACAAGATTTTTAGAGGGGTTGAGAGGTATTGGTAGGAAGTGTAGAAGGGCGTGGGGTTTCATAAGACTTTATAGGTGCCCGTTGATTAAATTTCTCGTAAACACTGGCTTGATATCATTCTTTTGGATTGGAGTCCTTTCTTGTAGTTGAGGATCCTTTTGTGAGCTAAATTTTTTGTATACCCTCAGTTAATTCGTACTGAAAAAATAAAAATAATGTGGCTATTCCTGAAGATGATGCAAGAAAATATGAATGAAGTTCTACCATAAGTAGCCTAGCTTCAACCTTTAATTTTTTTTACAAAAGAACAAATTTTGCATTGATATTTGAAAAGAACTACCAAACCTTCTGAAAGAGAGTCTATCAAGGTACGCCACCATGAATAAACTACACATTTTACAGAATAAAACCACAAGAAAGCAAGCAAACAAACTATAAAAGGTTAGGATTATTAAGAGTAGTCCCACATTGGCTAATTAAGAAAAAGATCATGGGTCTATAATTAAGGAACACTATCTCTATTGGTATGAGGCCTTTTGGAGAAACCAAAAGCAAAGCCATGAGAGCTTATGCTCAAAGTGGACAATATCATACCATTGTGGAGGTTCGTGATTCCCAACATTTGGTATCAGAGTCATGCCTTTAACTTAGTCATGTCAATAGAATCCTCAAATGTCGAAAAAAGCAGTTGTAAGCCTCAAAGGTGTAGTCAAAAAGTGATTTGAGTGTTTTACAAAAGGTGTACTTTGTTCGAGGACTCCAAAGAAAGGAGTCGAGCCTTAATAAAGGAGAGGCTGTTTGAGGGCTCTATATGTCTTAGAGAAGGCTCTATGGTGTACTTTGTTCGAAGGGAGGATTGTTGAGGATTATTAAGAGGAGTAGTCCCACATTGACTAATTAAGAGAAAGATCATGGGTTTATAACTAAAGAAGACTATCTCAATTGGTATGAGATCTTTTGGAAAAACCAAAAGCAAAGCATGAGAGCTTATGCTCGAAGTGGACAATATCATATCATTGTGGAGAGTTCGTGGTTCCTAACATTAGGCTGTATAATTAGTAGCCTAGTTCTTCTAATAGACTAATAATTACCCTGCACAATTTAGAGCCTACAAGAATGATGATCTAAAACTTGGAAGGTCAGATATTCTCTCCATATATTAAGAAGGAATTACCTTGCATGATTTCAGTAATGGCTGTAGGAATGCCGATCTGAAAAACCTAATCGATTCCCCAAGTGAGGTTCTATCCCAGTCTGTCATAAAGCAAAAAAGATTTATAAGAGCATTAGTTAATCTCTAATATTAAGTTATCCTACCGCAGCTACCCAAGCAAATAAAGTAGGACTTCTCGAGTCTATAGTGAAATTTGCATATAACGTACCAGTCTCACTATCTACTTCCATGTCTGCTGCATTAAGTTCTTCTAGAAGCTGCAATCATTATTTAATTCAAGTTATTGATCAGAAGCCAAATTATCATAAAGCACAATTATACAATTGCTGTATATCACGGTTGTTCTATACACATTATCGTCTTTCTTCAGCTCTAATGCATAAAGTTGGTAAAGCTATATATGGCAGATATTTATAGCTTATTCAATTGTTATACGTAGTAAAGCTATAAAAAATGGTCTATGGTAAAAAACTAGTAAAGCTACATATAGTAGATAGTTATATATAGTAGATAGTTATATCTTCTGGTAAAACTATATATAGTAAACTGAACCAGAACCATATATATGCCCTTAAGCAGTGTTTTGAAAATGTATTTTCTGTCCTTACTGATACATAAAGTCATCAATATTAACCTTATTCTCTCTTTCATGTTCTTTGTGTTCATCTAGATTGAGTGTGTGCGTTGTTGTGTGATCCTAACACTAACCGCGACAAATTCCCCGGTACTAAATTGAAAATTAAACATTTTCCTCGCTGCAAATCAGTTGGCAAAGACATAGTATGTATGTTATATCCCTTTATTTCTTGTTGTTTTACCTGGGCAACAGTTGGCACGGTAGTAGGATCAAACTCATCACAGCGTTCAGGGTCAATCGGGACACAGATACGACCTGGAATAAAAAGGTACAGTACAGTAAGATTCAATAATATGTAAACACATTTTCGCTTCACAAAAGTGAAAACATTGCATCCTTCATACTACCCAAATTACTTGCAGGATTCCAAATCAAGTGCATTTTAATGGTTATTTTTTCAAAATATTTTTCGATATGAACCTTAAAGAATTTAATTTAAGATTGAGACCACATCGAGGTTTCGGCAAGTCAAAACTCATCTAATATTAGCATTTAGTTCCAACACTGACCTGTTTTGGGATGAACACAGAATGGTGCTTTTAGGAGATGGTTCATGTGTTTAGTAACCTGAAGAATAAAGAACTTGCCTCGTCAAGGAAGTAAACTAAAATCAGCTTTAACAAGTAAATTAGAAATTTTGGTTGCAATCCCTATGCACGCCAATTAGAGATTGAAAATGTAACAAATCAAATTTCTAGAATAGATTTGTTAGGAATCACGGATCTCCACAATGGTATGATATCGTCCACTTTGAGCATAAGCTCTCATGGCTTTGCTTTGGGCTTCCCCAAGAGGCCTCGTACCAATGGAGATGTATTCCTTACTTATAACCCATAATCGTTCCCTAAATTAGTCAAGTGGGACACCCTCCCAACAATCCTCAACCAGATTGACCTAATTCTAATAAATGGAGAAAAAAATATAGTTAAGAAAAGTCATGTAAGAAACGTACCTCCAAATCAAGCCTAGGGTAGGTAAAAGAGAAAATGATCTCTTCAACATGCCTACGCATTCCTTGTGACTGAACAAAGGAAAATGTCACAGTTATTGTCTAAATGTAGCACAATTGAACTCTACACTTCCTAAACTCAACAAAGAAGACTCAAAAAGAAAAGAAAAGAAAATGTAGCACCAAGACACATCTAGCCGTCGTACAAAACATGACTGGAAAGAAAGGAAGAAAGGGGAAAAGGAAGATAGATGATTGAGAAAAGGAAACTAAAAATAAAGATTACAGTTACTTGGATTGCACATGATAAATGTTGAAATATATACGTTTGTATCAGTCTAAATACTATAAAAAAAATCAAGCTTTAATTGAAAAAAATGAAAGAATAGAGAAGAGCCAAAGCCTTGCAACACGAGCCAACATGAAATGGACTTACAAAAGGGGAAAACCAAAAGGAGCAAAAGAAAGAGATCCATTCCAAAAAAGAGAGAAAACCTAATAAATAATTACAGAAGTCTTTAGATTCAAATCACCCAGACCAAGACGTTAAACGAAGCTAAGGACAAACCTCCTCTAGAGATCTTATCATGTCCCAAAATATTCTATTATTCATTTGAATCCAGATGCCCCATAAAACTGCAAAAAAACCAGCCTGACGAAGAACACTACCATTCTCCATAAAGGAAGAGAAATGTTCTTAGGATACTAAGGGCATATTAGCCATTGGCTAATAAGTTCATTATTAAGAAGAGATTCTGAATGAAGTGAGAGGGAGTGAAAGCAAGCCACTGTTTATATGTTTGGGGTTATGCTTGCTCCAAAAGGAGGTATACAAGTTCTTCGAATTACCTGAGATATTTTATTGTATTTATCTTTCTGCAATTCAAAATACAATTTCTATTCCAACTCAACGGTGCCTATCATATTAAAAGACTACTTATATGCTCTTGAATGTTGTCCCTTCTCTAGAAAAGGGCTTGAGAAGTCTATCAAATCTGGTACAAGGATGACTGTCCATGGAGGTGAAGTGTTTCATGCCATTTGCAAAGAAAATTTTCATGGAAACTTTGGACTTAGAGAAACAAACTCTTTTTTAGCCTCAAACTCTTTTTTAATCTTTGGTAGAGAACGGGGAGATGGGTTTGTTGATTGGGGCCCTTTACCAGAAGAAAGATGAGAGTGATCGACCATAAATGTGAGACCTACGGCAGAAAGATGCTTTGACAATTAGGCTGGATTGTTGGGGAAGGGTAGAGGATATCAGTTAAAGCTTTTAAGAACTTGGCCTATGAGGACAAAAGGTGTAAGAATTTATCATTGGAGGAGCTGAAATGACTCCAGAGGGGGAAGGGGGCTTTTGACTGTTGAGTGAAGTCCTTAGAACATAAAATGGCTCTAGCTCAGTAAAGTCCTTTAGAAAATAGTAGCTCCTTTTTCTTCCTCAAGCTCAAAACCTACGTTTGCTTCCCTATGGAAATTACCATGAATAATGGCTATCCCTCCCCTGATTGGTAAGTTGCGTTGGAAAAACGAAAGCATAAACAGAAGGAAAAAAAGTTGTAATTTCTTGCAAGTATGAGAAAGATGTTGATTCTACCTTATGTTTCCCTGATTGCAACATATTTTTTAGTTGCTCCCATCTTACTAAATTAACATCATTTTTAGAAGGTCGCCTATTATCTTGCCACCTTCCCCGAAGCTCTGAGGTAATGGCTGCAAGAGAAACTCTATTAGTATCTAACGTATAGATTATCATACTGATAGTACTTACCTGAGACAAATACATAAATCACTTACTTTCATCATGAATCATATCTAAGATTTTCTCATATCTCTCCTCAGTTGAGAAAATCTTTTGACTACAAAGCAATTTTGATTCAAAGCTATCCTTGAGAACTTCGATGTATGATCTCCTGAAAGAAAAATACATAAGTTAGCTGAGAAAAAAAAAATGAGAACGAATCATCACATCTTAACATTAAGAACCACGTACGCGAGAAATGGATGAAGAACCGGACCCGTTAGAGAAATTTTCTTGCGACTATTTTCATTACCCTGCACATCAATCATATTCAACTCCATAGCTCAAGACACTAAAATTCACCAATATTTTATAGCAACATAGTATAACCTGATATAAATGGAAATAGTCAGCAATGGCAGCTCGCTGTTCATTAGACAACCTGCAGGAGAGATGGTGGCAATTTTAGACCTTTACAAATAATATATTTGACTGTAAATTCAACAATTTGATTACTGGCTTTACCTTCTTGCTTTGCCATCACAGACCCAACAATGAACACCACGTCGACCACTAAATACCCACAGAATGTGGTTAAATCCGAAGTCATCTGAAACACAAATTTCAAGTGTATCGGTGGGACTGAATAGGAAACCATGCGCTATCTAATCATGGGGCTGCAATTGGAACTTAATTCTCAGATGCATTGGACAATGTCACAGTGCCATATTTTTTAAAATCTCTTCGAAAAAATTGTTGTGAGGGTCAATGTATGGACATATTTAAATAATGATAAGCATTGCAAATATAACTGGCTGCAGGAGACAAAGTAGTAATACAGAACAGAACTGACAGTAAGCCAGTAATTAATATTCTGGAATTTTTAGAGTGCACAACACCTTTTACACACTCTACTTTTTCCTTCTCTTCTAGTCAAATATGTTGAAGTAAGAATTTAGAAATAAGTTAAAAAGTAAGTACACTAAAGAGCTCAATATGGAACATCTCATTCTCAATAAAAGTGAAAAAAGAAATAGGCTTAGGCATCGGGTCAGGGAGGGGAAACTACCAAGAAGGTAAGTGATTTCTCTAAAGCGAGCTAACATTCATTGACATGCAACCTGTAACAATCCAAGCCCACCGCTAGCAGATATTGTCCTCTTTGGACTTTCCCTTTCGGGCTTCCCCCAAGATTTTTAAAATGCATTTGCTAGAGAGAGGTTTCCAAACCCTTATAAAAAATGCTTTGTTCTCCTCCCCAACCGATGTGGGATCTCACAATCCACCCCCTTTAGGGCCCAGTCTCCTCGCTGGCACTCGTTCCCTTCTCTAATCAATGTGGGACCCCCAATCCACCCCCCTTCGAGGTCCAGCGTCCTTGCTGGCACACCACCTCATGTTCACCCCCTTCACCGCAGCCTCCTCGCTAACACATAGCCCAGTGTCTGGCTCTAATACCATTTGTAACAGCCCAAGCCCACCGCTAGAAGATATTGTCCTCTTTGGGCTTTTCCTTTCGGGCTTCCCCTCAAGGTTTTTAAAACGCATATGCTAGGGAGAGATTTCTAAACCTTATAAAAAATGCTTCGTTCTCCTTCCCAACCGATATGGGATATCACACAACCTTCCTTGTGCTCATTCCTTTTCAAATTAAGAGTTGTGAGAATGCATGCAATCATACTCATTCCTTGAACGATTTTTTAGATACAGATGACGAGTTTCTTACCTCGGAGTGTAGTATCAATCACTTTGATCGCAGCAGTCATTAAAGGCCAGCAATCCAAGCAAACATCAGCTCCAGAACAACAATACCTAACATCATCATAATCGGTCATATCCTGCATATGGAGGAATTTCCACGATTAGTTTCTCAACGAAAAGGATTTCATAATTAAATTAGAATACCAAGCATATTAACAAACAATCTGCTTACAATATCAAAAACTAGCTCTCTCTCCACTGGAGTAAATACATTAGCACCAGCATATGCGTGTCTCTTTGCAGGCTGAAGCAGAATAGTTGAAATGTGTGAGAGACAGATGAATATTACAAAAAAGAAAAAGGCTCATTCAAATAAATAATACACAAAAACAAGTATCCAAAATGTTTGAAGCCTTGACTTCTTGAAACAAATCTGGTTACTTAATACCAAATTATGAAAAAAGAGCAACAGGGAAGAATTTTGCTTACATCCACGCTGTATACAGGCCCAATATCAATTTTAAATGGACATTTTTCCTTGGTCGAACTTTCCATTTCAGATAAACTGTTGAAAGATTGAAACCGTAGATAAATATCATTATCCAAGGTGAATGAAAATTCTCTCCGGCCAACATAGGAATGGTCACTGCCCGGATGCTTGCCATCTACAACCACATTAAGCAGGAAATTTGCATATTCAATATTAATTAGCTTCTTTTGAGGGGATAATATTTTATTTCTGATTCCAAGAATCAAGGGCTTACCATTTCCATAAGACATCCATTTGAAAAAATCAGCAAAAGGAAAAAGCTTGCCTACAACAATCACATTTCATATCCTTTCAGTAGCAGAAAAACATAGAACAGACAAGTTAACTAAATTTGATGGGACAATTCAACACATAAATTTCTAAAAAATCGAAAAAGGTATAAATGGTGCACCGTAGTAAATTTTGAGATAGTTCGCATCGAACACATTTGAAACAATGTTCTTCGGCTTCTGTTCGTTCCCGTCAATTACCATATCGCTTCCGCCATTCTCAGCCGCTTCGTGAACCATTTTCGCCACAGCACTCTGTATACTACTGCACAATTGAAGCGGCGAAGGAAAAATTTAACGAAAAACAAAACAAAAACCTAATAGGATAATGAAACGCAGTGGAAATAGATTATGAAGTTCGATCGGAAAATTGGAGAACTGGGATTCGACGCCGCAGACACAAATATAATTAGGAACAGAAATGGCGGGAGTCTACTGACAAATTGGGGCAAGATAGGAAGTTTAGGCGGGAAGTTGCCCCTTCCTCTCGGTTCGGCCGGTTCGGTCTGATTGAACCGACTGTTAATGAAAATATGTGCCATGTATAAAATAAAAAATTAGGATAAAAGGTATTAAAAAAATTCGATAACTTGAAAAATCCAATCAGCGAACGTACAAATTTGGTTAGATTATAAACTTATTTTAATTGGATTAGGTCGTGATAGAAGAAAACTTTATACATTGGATTTGTTCATAAGTTTCCTTAAAACTAAATTGTGTTCAATCGAATCAATATAAATTTATTGTTAATTTTAAATTTTTTTTGTTTTTTTCTTTATAATAAAATTTGATTTAGGAAAATAAGGGTGATGCGTGATGCCTCATTTTAATATATATATATTTAGAGATACCACATTGGTTAGAGTGGAGAACGAAACATCCTTTATAAGGGTGTGGAAATCTCTCCCTAGTAAACGCGTTTTAAAAAAAATTTGGGAGAGCCCGAAAAGGAAAGCTCAAAGAGGACAATATCTTCTAGTGGTGAGATTAGGCTGTTACAAATGGTATCAGAGTTAGACACCGGGCAATGTGTTAGTGAAAAGGTTGTCCGAAGGGAGTGGACACGAGGCGGTGTGCCAGCAAGGACACTAGGCCCCGAAGGAAGGTAGATTTGGGGGTCCCACATTGATTGGAAAAGGGAACATGGTATCAGAGTTAGACACCGACCCCGAATGGAGTGGGCACGAGGCGGTGTGCCAGCAAGAACATTAGGCCCCAAAGGAAGGTGGATTTGGGGGTCCCACATTGATTGAAAAAGGGAACGAGTGTCAGCGAGGACGCTAGGTGTCACGACCATACTATGAAGATAGTAGGTTGTGACCCTCACGTCATGACAAGCAAAGCGGTGTCCCTCAAGAGACACCCATCCGGCCACATGCGGGCCAATACAGAAGAGTGTCATGATGCGATCGAGGAGGACGATGCATCATCCAACACACCACCACGCTAAGTGGGCATTAAAGACAAGTTGAGACATAAGCAAGACAGAGACATCAGAATAGATATGAAGGGTAAAGATAGGCTTGTTGAAGGGCCGGGTAGGGCCCCGGGCCTTAACCTCGAAAGTCGGGGTTCCAGAAGAAATTTGGTCATGCGGTTCGGGAGTTAAGTCCGTCCATATGAAATATGAATGCTCGCCAAGTTTGATGTCAATCGGACATCGGGCGGACAATGCACGACACCGTATGACCGTTCACCAAAATCATGTCTACGCCTGGTAGATTGAAAATGGCTCAAAATGTACTATAGGGGGTACCATGGTGTTAGCTCTCCACCACCCCTGGGCCCTGTGGCCTAAGTGAGCTACCCTGTGACACATACGTGTGTCACAGTGTGGGCGAGCGTGTCGAAACGAGTGTCTCGGGCGACTTCCTTTAAAATGGGTTTTTGAAGAACAGTACCGGACGACACGGTGCGCCAGTATTGCGCCCTAGCCCGCGTGTCGGAGGTTGCTACATACACCCACTATCCGGTACGGTATTCGTAAATGACTCGGCATGGGCACGGGAGGGCCTATGCCTCGATAGAACCCGAATGGATGGATGTTCAAGAAGTCCTGATGAGATGAAAGACACGCGGGTCCGTTCACGATGGCATGACCGAGCGAGTTATGATGGCCGACGACATCCCGAGACTCGGGATGGCGTCAAGACATATGGACCCTGTCGATGGAGATCGAGATGACAAGACGAGATGCGACGTTGCATTGAGAGACCTTGGCCCGAGTAGAGGCAAGGTCGAGCCGAATGACTTGGCCTAGTGTAGAGGCAAGTCGGTTGTGTCGCAGACGATTGAACATGCACGCGCATGCGGCGTGTGTGGTTGGACAAGCTTGGATTCCGCACAAGCGATGTCCGATTGACGAAGACAAATCTCGCCTAAGGTCTGACGAAGCCACAAAGCCGGGGTGAAAAATATATATGGGGCTTAATTCCCCTTAAGACTGGTCGTGAGCGTGTCTGGATCACGACGCCGCACGGTAAAAAATGTAGGACCGTGACAGTTGGTATCAGAGCCACACTTTGTGTGTCTTGTCGGACAAGACAGTCAAGAGAAATGAACCGAAGAGTTGATCGAAGACCTTGTAAGTGTGTCAAGAGTGCCAGAGTAGGCAGGACAGTTGCCGGTCATAATTATAATTAGTTGGGGGTTGAAGCCAAGACTACCCGAAGTTCATTAGTGTCGTGTGTCGACACTTCATTATGGGGAGATCTACCCGTCAAAGCAAGAACCAAGCTCATTTTCCAAGGGCTTAGTGTTCCGATAATTGGTAAGACAAATGAAATAGAAAGTGCACCATGTCGGTGCCTTCCAAAGAACCACTCACATAAGAGGAATAGTGTTAGTGGTTACAAGCAGAAAAACCGAGAGTTGAGAGAAGATAAGCGTAGATCGAGTGTGAAAGTTGAGTACAATACAAGTCCTTATGGGAGAACGACCTTGCTGCAGAGAGGCAGCCGAGTGCAAGTGGAGGAGAGCCTGAATCAATAGGCCTCTCACCCCGTAAAGATGCTCCAATATGCGAGCACACGTATTCCTTGAGCCACCACCTTGTGGCTAGGGTGGATGACTCCACAAGAGTTGTCAAGACCAATATCCTCTCGAGAAGGAGCATCAAGCTGGAAGTGAACATACGAAAGTCAAGCTGCAAAGAAGACGAGGAGAAGTGTCAATGCAGCAATAGCCACATGAAGGTGGCAAAATACAAAGAGTTGGCCGAAAGGTAGCGCCAACAACTGAAGAGACAGTGTCAAGAAGTTTGACCTTACTCAATAAAAGAAGTGGTCGCGACAATGTCGTGGTTGGGCTTGCGAGCCCCACCTCGAGAGGTGCATCAGTTTGTACGACTCAGAGGATAATCACATTGAGGCCAAGTTGGCCACGATGGGGCAAAGTGCCCTTTAGAAAGTCCATAGTTGTCTGGTGAGTGTCTGCAGAGATAGTCAGCCTCACCCACAGCTATGGCAAACACTGAATAGCCACGTCTACGTTACGAGTCTCAGTAGCCGAGTCCAAGATGGGCGAACAACAGAAATAGGTCTGAAGAGGGATAGTCGTAGATAGTAGTGGCAAGCCAAAGTTGAGGCAAGTTCACCCAACAACTGACCAAGTCAAGAGTCAGAACGTGGTGCCATATGACAAAAGAGAAGTCAGAAGCATCCCCTCGAACTTGTCCCCAAGCTGACGGAAGACGTCAGCAAGATGAGCATTATGACAAAAGATAGTCAAGTGCTTAATACTTTATGAAACACAAACAGATCCAATGAGTCGAGTCAACAATAGTTAGAGAGTTTGGATCGTCATCGGGACGATGCCGAAATTGAGTGGGGGAGAATTTCACAATCAGTGGGGCGAATGCGCCCAAGAAAGTCATTGAGGACGATGACTAAATTAAGTGGGGGAGAATGTCACAATCCGCAATGCGATTGTGTCTCGAGTAATTCATCGAGAACGATGACTAAGTTAAGTGGGGGAGAATGTCACGACCATACTATGAAGAGAGTAGGTTGTGACCCTCACGTCATGACAAGCAAAGCGGCGTCCCTCAAGAGACACCCATCCAGCCACATGCGGGCCAATACCTAAGAGTGCCATGATGCGATCGAGGAGGAAGATGCATCATCCAACACACCACCACGCTAAGTGGGCATTAAAGACAAGTTGAGACATAAGTAAGACAGAGACATCAGAATAGACATGAAGGCAAAGATAGGCTTGTTGAAGGACCGGGTAGGGCCCCAGGCCTTAACCTCGAAAGTCGGGGTTCCGGAAGGAATATGGTCATGCAGTTCGGGAGTTAAGTCCGTCCATATGAAATATGAATGCTCGCCAAGTTTGATGTCAATCGAACATCGGACGAACAATGCACGACACCGTATGACCGTTCACTAAAATCATGTCTACGCCTGGTAGATTGAAAAGGGCTCAAAATGTACTATAGGGGTACCATGGTGTTAGCTCTCCACCACCCCTGGGCCCTGTAGCCTAAGTGAGCTACCCTGTGGCACATACGTGTGTCACAGTGTGGGCGAGCGTGTCGAGACGAGTGTCTCGGGCGACTTCCTTTGAAATGAGTTTTTGAAGGACAGTACCGAACGACACGGGTGTGCCGGTATTGTGCCCTAGTCCGCATGTCGGAGGTTGCTATATACACCCGCTATCCGGTACGGTATTCGTAAATGACTCGACATGGGCACGAGAGGGCCTATGCCTCAATAGAACCCGGATGGATGGATGTTTGGGAAGTCCCGATGAGATGAAAGACACGCGGGCCCATTCTCGATGGCATGACCGAGCGAGTTATGATGGCCGACGACATCCCGAGACTCGGGATGGCGTCAAGACATATGGACCCTGTCGATGAAGATCAAGATGACAAGACGAGATGCGACGTTGCATTGAGAGACCTTGGCCCGAGTAGAGGCAAGGTCGAGCCGAATGACTTGGCCTAGTGTAGAGGCAAGTCGGTTGTGTCGCAGACGATTGAACATGCACGCGCATGCGGCGTGTGTGGTTGGACAAGCTTGGATTCCGCACAAGCGATGTCCGATTGGCGAAGACAAATCTCGCCTAAGGTCTGACGAAGCCACAAAGCCGGGGCGAAAAATATATATGGGCCTTAATTCCCCTTACGGTTGGTCGTGAGCGTGTCAGAATCACGACGCCGCACGGTAAAAAATGTAGGACCGTGACACTAGGCCCTGAAGGGAGTGGATTGTGAGGTCCCACATCTGTTGGACTCGATAACGAAGCATCCTTTATAAAGGTGTGGAAACCTACTTCAAGACCGATGCAACTATTGGCACTGCATTTGGGGTGTAGATGAGAAGGGCTATCACATTCGCCTTACTTCGTATCAAATCATTTATTGTGTGCGTGCGGTAAAGCTACATATAATATTTAAAAAAAAGTTGTGTGTGACTATGCCCACTTTGGCCGGTTACAAATCATGACTTTGACCCATTACATATCATTGTCAATCTCACGCTAGAGCACATTACAATAATGTTGTCAAGAATGGGATTTGTACAATAATGTTGTCAAGAATGGGATTTGTACAATAATGTTGTCAAGAAAGGGATTTGGACCCATGCCCTTTCGGACCAATACCTGAAACTGGCACCTTAGACCAACTCGGCCATCTTGACTATTTGTTTAACTTTTTTTTTGTAACATCTCAACCCATCACTAGTCGATATTGTCCACTTTGACCTGTTACATATTTCTGTCAGTCTCACGATTTTAAAACATCTCTTGGTCATATCTGGGAGCTTGAGGAGGTTTATTGGATTCCTTAGCTAGCTAGGTGGCTTAACTCAAGCTTTTGACTCCATGTTATTCTATTCTGACTCCTCGAGGCATCTTGACCTAGGTCATCGTCTAACCAATCTAACTCTAACACTCTAGATCTGTGTAGCACGCTCTATAAGGAGAAGAGACAGTCAAATATCTGGAGCTAACACATATTGTATCTGATCGCTTGTGGATGTATATAATAAAATGATGTAAAATTCACAAGAATAAATGCAAGTATACACTATCACAAGTAGCAAGTAATAAGTAAATTATCGATTCCACAGGGAACCTATCTTTTTGGTTAATTTTATCGCTGGAAATTAAGTGAGTTCTTCGGTAGCATTCAAATGGGTGTTGGTGATTTTAACTACTTAAACAAAACTAAAACAGAGTGTCACTATTGTCGAAAAACAGAAAATGATGAGAAAATCAACTATAATGAGAAAGGTTCGGCTAAGAGAGATTAAATAGATAAGTTGTTGAGTATTGTGGTAGATTTTAGTTCCTTTAATAGATTCTCAAGCCCACTTCCGAGGGTCATGAATAGTGATTATTTCCATAATCGTTGTAATTTCTATTAACAAGGCTCTAAGGGAAGAATTATTCCTAACCCTTCTATTACCTTCAAGTCTCCTTGCTATGGAACTAGAGTATTAAAGAGGATTTCATTGCTCCCTCTCTTCTCCCGAACAAGAGAACAACTATGTATGTAAAGTAGCTAATTAAACACACATGTAAATCATTAACAACAACTCTTTAATAAACTAAAAATCATACCGTCAACATACTTAAACTATATAAAACTCTCTCGCCTCCCCTATAAAGTTTAGCTCTCCATACAAACTGAATTAAACAGAGGAATTCGCATCTCAATCATGTAAAATTGATGGAATGAGAAAAGAGAATAAGGAAATAGAGAGTTATCCCAGTTTATTGTTCAATGGAAGTTCCCTTCCCTTCAGCTCTCACGTCCACCTCTTTGCCCTAATAAATCCTTGTTGGTCTCATTTTCCTTCTGTTGTCTAATCCGATTCCTCTCCCAAAGTGTGGCTCCCCTCTATTTTAGGTATCATTTTCCTTTTATAATGGTTGTTTCTTCTCATTTAGGGCTGAGAAAGGATAAAATTGTCCACCTATGATGTTTATAAATTGGTAGCCAATGATCCACGTGGACTGCCGATGTGGATTAAAATTTCCAAGTCATCCCCGAAAAGTTTGCTTTCCGGATTGCTTCAACATTAGGGCCAGCAATTTATTTCCAAACTTGCAAGCAGTGTTGTTTCCAGATTCGCTACAGCATCATGGTTCAATATAAATGTTCTGGAATTTACCAAATAACTCAATTAGGTGTCAATTAAGCTCGATTTATGCAAATTGATCTTCTTTTCATATTAAACCACAATTGACTATTTCATGTATACTAATTAGAATAAATGAAGCAATTAATGAGAAAATAGTGAGTATGGGTGCAAAATTAACTATAAAAGTACTCGATATAACTCTACTTTTGGAGAGTTATCAGTATCATACACAATACACGCAAACAAGCTCAACGGTGAGATAACATCCATCAACACCTGGAAGCACATATTGCAATAGCTCATCCTCCTTTTAACAAATTAGAGTGGTGTAGTGAAAGCAAGGTGGGCCTATAACCCATAAGTCCGAGGATCAAAATCTTCTTTTGATAGAGAAAGACTTCCAATTCTAATAACTTTTATTGTGAGATCCCACCGGCCACCGTTGAAGAGGAAACCAAACATTCCTTTTAAATACCTCCACGGATACCTACTTTATCCATATGATTTAAATAAATCTTTAATATTACTAATTATAAATTATGTAACAACTCAAACTCAACCTCAACCTGAGATATGAGATCTCACAATCCAATCCACCTCCATCCTCTCTTCAATAGATGTGAGACTCTCCAATCCACCCCTTCGAGGCCCAACGTCCTTAATGGCACACCACCTCATGTCCACGTTCTCCTCCCCAACCGAGGTGGGATCTCACAATCCAATCCACCCCTTCGGGTCCTAGCGTCCTCGTTGGAATTCGTTCCCTTCTCCAATCGATGTGGGACTCCCCTAATCTACCCCCCTTCGAGGCTCAGCTTCCTTGTTGGTACATCGCCCAATGTCTGGCTCTGATACCATTCGTGTATCAGCCCAATTCAATCCACCCCCTTCGAGTCCTAGCGTCCTCGTTGGAATTCGTTCCCTTCTCCAATTGATGTGGGACTCCCCCAATCTACCTCCCTTCGAGGCTCAGCTTCCTTGTCGGCACATCGCCTAGTATCTAACTCTAATACCATTTGTAACCGTTCAAGCCCACCGCTAGCAAATATTGTTGTCTTTGGGCTTTTCCTTTCGAACTTCCCTTCAAGGTTTTTAAAACGTGTATGCTAGGGAGAGATTTTCACACCCTTATAAAGAATGTTTCGTTCTCCTCCCCAACCGATATGGGATCTCACAAATTATATCTCAAAGTGGATAAAATAATGTCTAGAAATTTTTATCTCTTGTATGGTATATATAAAGTTGGTTATCAAAATACCTTATGTGTATACATGCTTGATGGTCATCGATTCTTACACTGGAAATAGGCCTCTATCGAACGTTACAATTGATTCATAGTGTTGCCAGCGTGCTCGTCGGAAAAACACACCCTTTCGTTTTCTCCCTTTCTCTCTCTATTACTCACTATGTTCTCATATAGGAGCATTTCTGGAGGGTGACTGAAGATGGTTCACGAGTTGCGAGTGTTGGGGGCGCATGTATTACGAAGGTTGTGAAAATTTCAGCCTCACCAGAATTCACGCGCCTTTTCCGGTGACTGGGCTAAATTTTTTTTTTTAATTACTAGCTGTTACAAAAGGAGCCCAAGAGGTGTGCTAACCGACGGGTGGATCCATACTCGCACGTGTGGGAGGTGTGTAGAATAGTAAATACACATCCAATTACTCGCTTATGATAGTCTCCTAAGGGAATACAGATTTAAATGATAGGTCTCACTCATGATTGTATATGTTTGCATCTAACCCCAAAAATGGGGTCACTTATTGAGTATTTATTAAGATACTCAAGCCACTTGCTACTCCTATATTTTTTCAGGTAAATGCAAGGCAAACTAAAGCTGCATCGCAACTTAGAACACCATGACACATGCATAGAGTCGTTGTATTTAAATTCGTAGATTATAAATTGTAATATAACAGGGTACACTGGTTACAACAAAGAGATAATAAATAAATTAGAACTTAGAATAACGGTTTTAGACCAAAATCTTCAGACTCTTGAGAAAGATCTAATGAAACTAATTTTCTATTCATTTAATTTTGTGTCCACTATTCATGTGTCAAAAAAACTCATAAAATAATCAAGAGTTCTCCCACCCGTACTATTGTTGATGTATAAGCTACAGTAGACACTAGAACAATCAAAATATTTTGAGAACTTTTGATAAAATTCGGTATTTAAAATCGCTTACTTCTCACCAAGCCCAATGAAAAAAATGATGGATTGAAAGTAAAAAAGAATCCTAAAAAAATTTACAGTCACCTTCCAACCAAGACTAAGATAGAAATTTACCGTTTCAAAGAATGCATTTAAAAATCCATAAAATAAAAACAATATACTTTAAAATTACTCAAATATATGCAGAATATATGAACAGTAGCCCAGTATGTTTTTGCTTTGAAATAACTTACTTAAGAAATCATATAGTGTGTATAGCCGAATATGAACATTAGGATTATAGTTGAAGGAAATTGATTGATGTTTATTGAAGGATAACTACTGCTTTTATAGAGCTTACACAACAGAATCAAAACCAGCCGACAGATAAAACTATTCCCTAGACAAATATGAAACTATTTTCTATTAATAGACAAATAGAAAACTACTTTATATTAATTAGTTATAACAAAATCAAGTCAGAAACTCCAACAAATTCCTCCCGTAAACTGAAGTATGCTGAATCAGCATCAGTTTACTCAAGTTGTCGAACTCCAAGCATGCCTCTAAATTTCACAAATTTATCTAGCTTAATTGGTTTAGTCATTATGTCTGCCACTTGATCTTCCGTTCTGCAAAACACTAACCTCACAATCCCATTAGTTGACAAATTACGCAAGTAATGATACCTGACATCAATATGTTTTGTCCTTCGATGCATAACTGGGTTCTTAGACAATTTGATTGCTGAACTACTGTCACACATGATATCGATGCACTCGCTGCTTAGAACACCTAGCTCCTTCAGAATTCCCTTAACCCAAACACTATGACATGCACTTGCAGTGGCAGCTACGTATTCAGCTTCTGTAGATGATAGTGTGACAATTCCCGGCTTCCTTGAGCTCCAACATATTGCTGCTCCATTTAGAAAGAAAACATAGCCTGAAGTGCTCTTCCTGTTGTCAATGTCTCGCGCATAATCACTGTTTGTGTATCCCAAAAGATTTGCATCCTTACTCCATTTGTAATAAACTCCAACATCTAATGTGTCTTTTAAATATCTCAGTACCCTTTTAGCAATCAGCATATATTCTTCTTTGGGATCAGCCATATGACGAGAAATCAAGCAAACCACAAACATTAAGTCGGGACGAGTTACCGTAAGGTACATTAAGCATCCTACTAGTTGTTTGTACAATGTTGCATCGACACTTTTGCTGCCTGACTTTGATAAGAAGGTGCCAGGGACTATCGAATTTTTTACAGCATTACAATTCGACATATTGAACCTTTCCAATACTTCCTTAGCATACTTCTTTTGGCACAAATGAATTCCTCCTTCGTTTTGATAAACTTCAACTCCAAGGAAGAACTTCATTTTCCCTAAGTCTGTCATCTCAAACTCCTGTTGCATTGATAACTTGAAACATTTGCACATATTTTCATCATCTCCTGTGTAAATCAAATCATCAACGTACATGCAAACCAACAACAATTTTCTTCCAAATCTCTTCGAGAACAAAGTGTGATCATGATTACTTTTCTCAAATCCTTCCTTCTTTAAATAGCTCTCGATTTTGCTGAACCAAGCCCTCGGTGCTTGTTTCAGGCCGTAGAGAGCTTTCCTCAGTCGATAAACCTTGTTCTCTTCCCCCCTTTTGACAAAATCTTCAGGCTGATCAACATATACCTCTTCGTTTAATTCACCGTATAGAAAAGTACTTTTGACGTCAAGTTGATAGATGCACCATCCTCGTTGAGCTGCTACTGCCACCAGAATTCTGATTGTATCCCATCGAGCTACTGGTGCATAAACTTCATTGTAATCTACTCCAGACTTCTGTGAGTATCCCTTAGCGACGAGTCTCGCTTTACATTTGTCTACTTTGCCTTCTTCATTCAGTTTCATCTTAAAGATCCACTTGACACCGATTTTCTTTGCTTGATGCGGTAATGTCACAAGCTCCCATGTCTGATTTCTTTCAATAGCTTGAATTTCAAGCTTCATAGCCTCCTACCACTTCTTTTCTTTTACTGCTTCTTCAAAGTTCACAGGATCATCATTGGAGATGTGAAAAGCAAACCCCTCTTCGACTTCTTCTTCTTCAGATAGGTGTTCACCTGTTTCATAATCGCGCATCCAAACTGGCTTTCTCCTTTGTCTTGTTTGTTGTGGCAATTTTGGTGAAGATTCATCCATTTCTTGGATTTCTTCTGACCTATCATTTTCTTCTTCATTTGAAACTTCTTCTTCTTCATCAGTCTCTCCTCCTTCCGATTCTTATGCAGTAATGTTATCATCATCTCCCCAAGCCAACACATCCTACTCTGCATTTTTTGTACTTGAATTCCAGTCCCATTTTGCACCTTCTTCAAATATGACATCCCTGCTCACAATTATCTTGTTTGTTGCTGGGTCACACAGGCGATAGGCCTTAGATTCATCACTAACTCCAAGTAGAACGCATTTGAGACTTCGATCATCAAGTTTGGTTCTCTTCTGTTCAGGAATATGGACATGTGCAATTGAACCAAATACTCTGAAGTATTCCACATTTGGTTTTATGCCTGACCACTTCTCCTCAGGAACCATGTCCTTGATTGCCTTTATGTAACTATGATTCAAAACATGAGCTGTCCATCTAGCTGCTTCCGGCCACAACTTCTTCGGCATCTCTTTCTCAGATAAAAGACACCGTACCATGTTCATGATGGTCCGGTTCCTTCTTTCTGCAACTCCGTTTTGCTGAGGAGTGTAAGCAGCTGTTATTTGTCGCTTGATCCCGTTATCTTTGCAGAACTTGTTAAATTCATTTGACGTGAATTCTCCTCTCCGGTCAGTTCTGATACCACGTATGGCTGTTTTTGCTTCATTTTCAACAAGATTTTTTAAGTTTTTGAATGTTTCAAAAGCTTCTGATTTATCTGCAAGGAAATAAATCCATGTCTTGCGAGAAAAATCATCTACAAGTATCAGCAGGTACCTTTTACCACTGTGAGAGGTTGGAGTGATGGGTCCACAGAGATCTCCATGAATCAATTCCAGTTTGTTTGATGCTCTCCATTTGTTTTTCTTTGGGAATTTTTGCCGTTGTTGCTTCCCAACATTGCAAACTGTGCAAACTTTGACAGCTTTCTTTAATTTGGGTAATCCTTCCACCATTTGATTTTGCTGCATGATTTGAATAGATTTACTATTCAAATGCCCATACCTCTTGTGCCACAGAGCCTCTAAGTTCTCATCTTCTATTTTCAAACATTTGTCAACCAATGGCTTCATCTTTGCATGAATTGAGAATATGCGATTCGCCATCATTTGTATGTTCATTATCAGGCCCCTTTGTTGATGATAGATTTTGCAGGTTTCTTCTTTGATTAAGATCACCAAGCGCTTCTTCTGTAGCTGTCCTATGCTTAGCAAATTGTTGGTGAGATTGGGGGCATAGTAGACGTTTGTCACGGTTTGTGTGATACCTTCAACTTCGAATCTGACACTGCCTCTTTCTTCAACTGCCAATTTTGAGCTATTTTCCAACCTGATAGTGTGTTTGAAACTTTCGTCAAGCTCAACGAACCATGTTTTGTCCCCTGTCATATGATTTGAGCACCCGGAATCGAGAAACCAAATGCCTTCTCTTTCAACTTTACTTTTCTTTGTGTAAGCCATCAATAACAGTTCTTCCTCCTCGTCAAATTCAGCATAATTGACAGCTTCTTTTTCTAAGCCCGGACATTCAAATTGGTAATGTATTTGCTTTCCACATCGAAAACAATTGATGGCCGACCGGTTCACAAAAGATCTACCTCTTCCCCGTCCTCTAGAGTAACCTCTTCCTCTCTGAAATGTCCCTCTGCCTCTTCCTTGTCCATACCTTGGTACATGTCCATACCTTGGTACATTCTCCACCTGCAGAACCTGCTCTTCACTGCTCTTATCAATCACCTTTTGTTCATGTACAAGCAAAGATGCCTGTAAGTCATCGACTGTTAATTGGTCAATGTCCTTGGATTCTTCAATTGAGCATACTACAAAGTTGAATTTGTCGGTGAGACTTCGAAGTATTTTCTCAACAATTTTGACATCTGGCATATCTTCTCCACAATTCCTCATGTCATTAGCAGTAGACATAACTCTTGAAAAGTACTCAGAAACACCTTCTCCTGCTTTCATCTCTAAAATTTCGAATGTTCTACGAAGTCGTTGTAGTTGGGCTCGCTTCACTCTAGCATTTTCTTGATACTTGAGTTTCATTGAATCCCACAATTGCTTGGAAGTATCCTTTTGAATGATAGTTTTCAGAATACTCTTATCAATGGATTGAAAGAGATAATTCTTTGCTTTGAGATCTTTGAGCCTTGCTTCATCGATTTCCTTTTGCTGGGCTGTGCTTAGTGCTTCGTTTCCTTTTGGTTCCTCGAAACCAGATTGAATGGCACTCCAATACTCCTTGGAACGCAAGAGATTTTCCATGACCAAACTCCAATGCTCGTAGCCTCCATCGAATTTAGGAACACAAGGTGTATAAAAGTTTCCTGAATCACTTGCCATTTTTCAGTGTTTTTCCTCTCAAACATTCAACAATTTGTGTATTTCTTCTTTCTGGTCCAACTTGGCTCTGATACCAGATGAAGGAAATTGATTGATGTTTATTGTTTATAGTTCTTTCTGGTCCAACTTGGCTCTGATACCAGATGAAGGAAATTGATTGATGTTTATTGAGGGATAACTGGCTTTTATAGAGCTTACAAAAAAACCAACGGAAACCTAAAACTACTCCTATTAATAGACAAATATGAAACTACTTTACACACTTAGAAAACTACTCCATGTTAATTGAGCTCTAACAAAATCAAGTCAGAAACTCCAACAATAGTACCATCCAATTGCCATTAATACATTTGATAAGATTTTGTTCGTCTTGGGTCAATTCGAAACCCGAACCGAATCTATTAGGTTTCAGAAAATTAACTAAACTCAGCCTGAAATGCTAACTCAACCCAACCCACCCAACCCGTGTGTTTAGAATGCAAACTCCCCTTTCAAGAGTAAAATTTGAAATATATATAAATAAAATAAATATATATGTTGATATACAATATATTAAAATATATTATTAAAATTTGGTAAAGATCAAATAAGACGCAATCGTATTAAGTCAAAATGCATCTCTTCCACAAACTAATAATTGTTTTTTTAATAATAATAATAAAAGAATACTTCAAATCCCTACTTGGTTTATTTCTAATTAATTTCAAAGTCAATACGATTTACTTCTAAATCGCTTAAATAATCATATACTTCCACTATGGATAAATTATTATTTTATATATCAAAATCAGAATTTTAATTTTTTTTATTTTCTGTATTTACTCGATGCTCAAGATTCAGATCTAAATTCAAAATTTGGATTCAACATCTAATGGTTCCGACATTCCACTGCATGCCTTACGAGATGGTCACGTTAAGCCCAACATAAAATTGTTATATATCAAAACCATAATCCATTTCTTTTAATTCCTCCGTGTAATAACCCATGTCCGGATTTCATATCAAAATTCAAAATCTGATGGTTCCGACATTCCCCTGCATTACTCACGAGATGGTCACATTACACCGAACATAAAATTGTTATATATCAAAACCATAATCCAAAATTTAATTTCCCGTGTAACAACCCATGTCCAGGATCCATATCAAAATTCGAAATGGTCATATAGTGTATATAGTCGAATATGAACCTAACGTGTTTTACTTGAATCAATTATATGTTGGGTGTAACTCGACATGTTGCGACAGTCCTCTATACTTCTTACTACATGGTCACGTTACACCCAACATATAATTGTTTCAAGTAAAACACGTTTAACCTTATAGTTCTTATAAAGAAGCCACTAAAAAGGAAGATAATAAAACTTTATTGGTATATTTAGTAACTTTCAATACTTTTAAACTTGTCTCGGTCATCCTTTCTTCAAGATCGCCCCCACTTAAATGTAGCATCAGTTCATCTATATATATCTCTTTCATTCGAGTCTCAGCTCAATTATTAAATATTTTATAGCGTAAGCACCTTTACAATTGGATCAAGTTGGCATGATCGATATAAATTATTTTTTATATAAAAATCTCACCCACCACAAAATATAATGATTATTTAATTAAAAATTTATATTGAGACATTTGGTAAATTTAAATAACCTTCTTATATCTCCAATGGTCAATAAAATAATTACAATTTTTTTTTCTATTGAAAATTTGATAAAATTATTTAAATTTAAATAACCTTATTTTATAATTCAAAAGTAAAAAAAAAAAAAAAAAAAACATGTGAAATAATCACTTTAGTTGGTCGTGTTCTCATGGGTTGGTTGAGCCAATTTTTGTCTTTTTTTTCTTTCTTTTTTTCCTATCTACAATCTTTTTTTTCCTTTTATAGAAAAAAATTTTTCTATTCAAAATTTTAAGCCTACGTTCATTTTCTTTTATAATATCGTTTAAGGGTGTTCGTGGGTTGAGTTGCATTTGTTGAATGAAAGTCCCACGTCGACTAATTTAAGGAATGATCATGAGTTTATAATCAAATAACGAGACCTTTTGAGAAGCATAAAACAAAGTCATGAGAGCTTAGTAGACAATATCATACATTGTAGAGAATCTTGATCCTAACAGGATTGAGTCGTTGACAGACTTGTCTAACCATGAAAACTTATACTCAAAATAGATAACATCATACCACTGTAGGAACCGTGTTTATCTAAGTCTCCTGAAATTTCAATTCAAGAACATAAACTAACCGTTGTAATCTACTAAATCATCTTGAAAAGTTCCCACTAGATCTCTCTTGGTATTTGTGCTTTAATTTTTTTTTAAATTAAATAAAATAATAAAGTTTAGACCTTTTTTATTTTTAAATTATTTTATTTCCCTATATTCCCTCAAGGAATATTAACGTTGAGCATTATAACGTTGGAAAAATCCATCTTTATAAAAAAAAATCCTCTCTCCAACAATAATTACTCAATTAGCCATGGAAGCTCCTAACCCATGGCTGTCAATCTTCTTCCTTCTTCTCTCCGCCGCATTTTCCGATCAACTTCCGCCGACCTCCGCCCAATTCCCCTTCCCGGAAACCACCTCCACGGCAGTTCCCGACCCAACTAAATTCTTCTCCCCCTCCCTCCTCTCCTCCCCACTTCCAACGAACTCCTTCTTCCAGAACTTCGTCCTCAACAATGGCGACCTGCCGGAATACATTCATCCATATCTCATCAGAACCGCCAATTCTTCCCTCTCTGTTTCATACCCATCTCGTACTTCCAATTCCT
Source organism: Cucurbita ficifolia (assembly GCA_033971965.1). Lineage (NCBI taxonomy): Eukaryota > Viridiplantae > Streptophyta > Magnoliopsida > Cucurbitales > Cucurbitaceae > Cucurbita > Cucurbita ficifolia. Next base: position 10,351,199 of record CM066970.1, read on the forward strand.
CAATCACCCAGTCGCCGTTTTCCCCCGATCTTACCATTTCCTCTGTTTCTAACAAAACCCATTTCGTCTCGTCGTTCAGCGACCTCGCTGTTGATTTAGACATCGGCGATTTCAGATTTCATCTCGTTCGTGGAAGCCCTTACTTGACTTTCTCTGTTTTGAAAACCTCCTCTGTTTCGATCTCCACCGGCTACGGCGTCGGTTCTGTTGATTCTTATGATGGTTCCACTAAACATATAATCCGGTTGAGCAACGGCCGGACTTGGGTACTTTACTCCACGGCGGCGATTTATTTAATGAAAGCTAAGAGCTCTGAGATTGTTACTTCCGGCGGATTTTCCGGCGTGATTCGGGTTGCTGTGTTGCCAAATTCAGCGGCACAAACAGAGCAAATTCTGGATCGGTATAGTGGGTGTTACCCTGTTTCTGGGTATGCGAAATTGTCTGGAAATTTTGGGTTTTCGTATAAATGGCAGAAGAAAGGAAGCGGCGGTCTTCTCATGTTAGCTCATCCGTTACACCGCCGTGTCTTGCCGGGAAATTTAACCATTCTTCAGAATTTTAAGTACGGCAGCATCGACGGTGACCTTGTCGGCGTCGTCGGAGATTCATGGGATTTGAACTTCGCTCCGATTCCGATCACTTGGCATTCAATTAACGGAATCGAGAGAAAATTCTTCCCGGAGATCGTTGCTGCTCTGAAACACGACGTCGGAACTTTAAACGTTACAGAGCTTTCGTCAACGGCAGCGTCGTACTTCTACGCGAAGCTGCTAGCCAGAGCTGCGAGATTAGCTCTGATCGCCGAGGAGGTGGATTACGCCGCCGGTGTCATACCGGCAGTGGTGAAATTCCTTAGAAAAGGGATCCAGCCATGGCTGGACGGGAAATTTGGGAGAAATGGGTTTTTATATGACCGGAAATGGGCCGGATTGGTGACGAAGAACGGCGCTACAAGTAAAACAGAGGATTTCGGATTCGGAATCTACAACGACCACCATTTTCATTTGGGTTATTTTGTGTATTCAATCGCCGTTCTTGCAAAACTCGACCGGAATTGGGGGAATCAATACAAGGCTCCGGCGTATGCTTTGGTTTATGATTACATGAATTACGGATCCAAAAACTCCCGATTTTCAATTCCGTTTAGAAACTTCGATTTCTGGAAGCTCCATTCCTGGGCGGCCGGATTGACGGAATTCCCCGACGGCCGGAATCAAGAGAGTACAAGCGAGGCCATCAACGCTTACTACGCAGCGGCGCTGATGGGTTTAGCTTACGGCGATGATTCCCTCACTGCCGTTGGATCAGCGCTGACGGCGGCGGAGATTGCAGCGGCACAGACATGGTGGCATGTGAACAGGGGAAGAAGCTCGATCTACGACGAGGGATTTGCAGAGGAAAACAGAGTGGTGGGGATATTGTGGAGTGGGGCTAGGGAGAGTCGGCTTTGGTTTGCGGCGGCGGAGTGGAAGGAGTGTCGAGTCGGGATTCAGGTGCTTCCGGTGGTGCCGGTGACGGAGAGGGTGTTTGCCGATGAGGGGTTTGTGAAGGAGGTTGTGGAATGGGTGTCGCCGGCGTTGGAACGGGAGGACGCCGGAGAGGGGTGGAAGGGGTTTGCGTATGCTTTGGAAGGGATTTATGATAAGAAGAGCGCTGTCGGGAAGGTGAAGAAGTTGAAGAAACATGATGATGGGAATTCTTTGAGTAATCTTTTGTGGTGGATTTACAGTCGGCCGGAGAGACAAGGTTGAAGACAATGGCTCCGTAAATGTCGGATTTTATTCGCTAATTTTCCACGTGTTTCACGTGTGTGCATTTCAAAATTTGGAAAAAAATTATATTTAATTTATCAATTATTAATGACTTTTTTCTATTACACGAAAATCAATAAAAAATATCAATTAATTCAACACGTGCTTTATTTTTTATTAGATAATATTTATTATAACAAATTTAATTTAAATAGATTTAAATAACTAAAATTTTTATGAATTTAAATTTGTAAAGTATATATTTTTTCGTTAAGGATACTTATTATTTTTATTTATTTATTTTCATTAATTTATTTTTTTGATTATTTATTTTTTCGTTAAGGATACTAACTAACCTTTTATTTTTATTAAAATAAATTTTTTTACTAAATGATTTAAATAATCTAAATAATTCAACTAAAAAAATTATGACTAAGTTGAGTTTATACGAATGTTGTTTTGAGTTGGAAAATTTATCATCAAAACAATTGAGTTGGGTCACGTACCAACTCCTAATTTTAATAATAAAAAAAATGGAAGAAAATCGAATTGAAAAAATTTACCACCCGACATGGGAATCCCTAATTTCAATAATAAAAAAAAGAAAGAAAATTGAGTTGAAAATTTACCACGTGAACAATTGAGTTGGATCCCAACTCGACTTAGGCACCCATAATTTCAATAATTAAAAAGAAAATTGAGCTGAAAAATTTACCAGTGGAACAATTGAGTTGGTTCCAACCTGACATAGGAACCCTAACTTCAATAATTTAAAAAAGAAACAAAATTGAGTTGAAAAAATTTACCATCCGAACAATTGAATTGGGTCCCAACGGACTTAGGAACCCCTAATTTTAATAATTAAAAAAGAAATAATTTTGAGCTGAAAATTTTACTACTAACGATTGAGTTGAGTCTAAACATGACTTAGGAACTCTAATTTCAATTAAAAAAAAATTGAGCTGAAAAATTTAGCACCCGAACAATTGAGTTAGGTCCTATCGGACATAGAAACCCCTAATTTCAATAATTAAAAAAAAAAAAAAACTTAAATATAGATTGCATAGGATAGGTAAGAGTGAAGGAAGTGGAAATGCAGCCATCCAGTGTTTCGTCGGAGATTTCCACCTCCCAACTTCCATGGAAACACCGTCTTACTCTCCGATTCGCCGCCCTACTCTTCAACGCTTCTATCCGATCAGATCTCACCGTTAATCGCCGGCTTCTCAATTTCATCGACCCCAAAATCCCTCCCAATCCCAATTCAATCCACGCCGTTTCCTCTTCCGATCTCACCATCGACGCCTCTCGTGATCTCTTCCTCCGAATCTTCACCCCCACCGACGCCGCCACCAACGCCGCCACTGACTCACTCCAGCCGCCGGTAATTTTCTACTTTCACGGCGGCGGTTTCGCCTTCGGTTCTGCCGCCGCCACGTCAATGGACATGACCGCCCGCCGTTTCAGCAAGGAACTCGGAGCTGTCGTAATCTCCGTGAATTACCGTCTCTCTCCTCAGTTCCGATTCCCCAGCCAATACGACGACGGATTTGACGCCGTGAAATTCATCGACGAAATTGACGACGACGATCCACTATTGGGTAGGGCAGATCTGAGCCGTTGCTTTATTTTGGGGGAAAGCGCCGGGGGGAATCTGGGTCACCACGTGGCAGTGAGAGCGAGCGAGTACGCTTTCAAGAGAGTGAAGGTAATTGGGTTTATAGCGTCGCAGCCGTTTTTCGGCGGAGAGGAGAGAACAGAGTCGGAGATTCGGCTCTGTAATCAGCCTCCGTTAACTCTGAAACTTGTGGATTGGTTCTGGAAGGCGTTTTTGCCAGCGGGGGAAGACCGGGATCACGCAGCGGCGAATGTGAATGGACCCAACGGAAGGGATGTCTCCGGGCTGAGGAATTTTCCGGCGACGATTATTTTGGCCGGAGGATTGGATTTGCTGATAGATCGGCAGAGGAGGTACTACGAGGAGCTGAAGAGAATGGGAAAGGAGGTGAAATTGGTGGTGTTTACGAACGCCGTCCATGGATTCTTTAGCTTTGAGGATCTGCCGGAATATTCTTTGATGATTAAGGAGATGAGGGATTTCATTGCAAAGTTGACTTGATTTCTATTTCAATGTTTAATCGTTGTTCTTTTCAAACCTCTAATATGTACTTTCCAATTACTTTCTTTTAACTTACGACACTTAATCGGAAAAAATCAATTGAATCGAGCATTCGTCCCTCTATAAAAATTCGTCAAATGTAATTAGAGAGTAGAGAAAAATCACCGAACCAAGTTGAACCGAGTTTAGTTCGACCAAGCCACTGGATTGAATCGTACTAGAGTTGTTGGCTTGTGTGAAATCCAACAATGATCTCTCGGGCATGAAACCCCTAGTAATAGAAGTGGCAAAATTTGATGTGTGCAACACCTCATTACGATACTACTCCTCTGGGGATGGATCTACAATAGAGAACACTTTTTTGGATTGCTGGGAGGGAGACTCGCATGGGCTAATTTAGAAATGATAGTGGGTTTATAACTAAGGAACACAATCTCCGTTGTTATGAGGCCTTTTCGGTAAGCCCAAAACAAAGTCACGAGAGGCTCAAAGTGGACAATATCATACCATTGAGTTTATAAAGGAACACAATCTCAGTTGGTATGAGGCCTCTTGGGAAGGCTTTGCCATGAGGGCTTATATTCAAAGTGGACAATATCATAGTGGAGAGTAGTGATTCCTAACCAACGCCAATGAAACTGGAACAATTAGAAAGCAAATAAAAATCACTAAACCAAGTTGAATTGAGTTCAGCTCGACCAAACCACTATTGTGTGGAACACCCCATTACGGCAACTACTACTATGGGGAACACCCCAATCGACCAACCCGAACTTTTAGGTTGGTCCAAAAAAATCTTCCAACCCAACCCAATCCGGACCATGTACATCCCTAGTATTTATGTTGAAGAACTCAAGGCTTGATAAATCTTGTATCTTCGAAACCAAGAGTGAGTTTGAATTTTAAAACCAGGTAAGAATTATTATCGAGCAACCTACTCTCGAGCTTTATATCTTGTTGGCTTTTGAACCAAATGAGCTAAAATCTCTTCCATTCGATCTATGGTATGTAGGACTACAAGTTTTGTGAAGGAATCGGAGAAGATCGCCCCCTAAAACGGGACGGAAAAGTCAAGTTTGAGAGGGGTAAGACGTCGTTTTTCACGTTGAAAGTATGGCTGGAGGTTGAAGACGATGATGTAGCGGTCTTTGAGCCTACCACGTCAAAGTTTTGGTTCTTTTAACCTTAAGCCAATATTTGGACCGGTTCACCTATTTATATACCACCATTATTTTTATATTTTCAGAAAATAGACTTAATTTGGGACCTACTCAAGAGATTTTAGGAAGAAATAACTAAAGAAAAATTGTCAAAAGTGATCATGAACACCGGTTAAGTTATGTTATGGTATAAATGAAATGTCATGTTATGTTATGAGATTCCATAATGTACTATCATATGTTAAGTTAGGCAATGATATGCTATGATATGTTTTAAAATAGGAAAATCTACGATGCACAACTTCTATATATGATTTGAAAGTTACGTTATGAATGAAATGATTTTATAAGAGTTTAATATGTGATGAAAGAATGGGGTTGTCTTGCATTATTTATTACACCACGATGAAAAGTATGAGACCTCATGTATAATTACGTGCATCGGGATAATTTCTCTTTATGATGAGTACGGACACGTACAGCATGAGACTGAAATGACCATCATGTTTACCATGATGCTACGACAATTGCTATTCCCTCCAGGTCTCCAACAACAACCCAATGAGTGCTAGTCTGACTAGCAAGTCTAGGGGGTGCACAAACCCTAGTGGGCCCATGCTCGCACATGTGGGTCGTGTGGAGAGAAGTACTACATATTCAATTTGTCTGGACTGAAAAGCCGCGTAAGAGAAGACAGTTTTAAATGATAGGTCCCATCATTTTGTGCGTTTTCATTCCTCGACCTCAATAGTAGGGTCACTTACCGACTATTTCTTAAAATACTCAAGTCTTCTGCTATTCTTATATTTGAGGTAAAGGAAAGGCAACCTTGTACGGATGACGACGACGTCGCGTTGAAGACCATAGAATTTGTGTTAGGATAGTTGTATTTTATTTACTTTGTAGCTCTCAGGTTAGATCAGGGCATCGTTTTAATATTTTCTTTGTTTTATTTATATTTCACATTGATTATTTTTCATTTTTTTTTTGTTTTAAGTCTTTTAATGTGAACATTTAAGTCCATGACTTCGTTTTATGAATTATTTTAAATAAATGTTTAATTAAATAAATGTTTCCACATAAAAATATCACGTCATGCATGTACTAGCGACTCTATTTCAATATAAAAATAGGGTTGTTACACTTATCATGGCATAACATAGCTTGTCAAGGTGTACCATAACATAATATGACATAACCTGTCATAACATAGCATATCATTACATAACATAACATATCATTACCTAACATAGTTTATCGTAGCCTAGCATCACACAACATAGCATGACTTATCATAACATTACATATCATGTCATAACATAACATCACATAACATAGTATAACATAACATCTCGTAACATAATATTTAAGCACATGATACATGCAGGAGCCAGAGGGAATGTGTTATCGTACATAAGACAATTCTTCCGACCAAATCAATAGTGGAACCACTTACTTGGTTAACCTAAGTTGGAGGTACTAATTGTTCTTTGTACCAACCTGAATATACTCTTCAAGGTCCAATTCAACCTTAATTAAAACAAAATGACTGCAAAGATCAGTGACCTTGTAGTCCAATTATTGAGGGTAAAAGAAAAGAAGATCTAAAATATGATTGACTGCGGCACCTACCTCTCCAAATGACATTTCTCCTTTGCTGTAGTCAAATTTGAGTGAATTTGAAGGTTTTTTTTTTCTTTTTCTTTCGACCGAAATTACTAATACTATTTGAGAAGGAATTGGTAAGGATTCGAAAAAAAAAATTACTAAGAGGGCAATATAATGCCAGAAATTGATTAAATATTGATCTAGTTGTGGAATGGAAACCAGTCTTGAAAAAAGTGAGAAAGTTGAAATTAAGGTTAAGTATTTAAAGTTTTCCAACCTAGTGTCTACATGAATATTGATTTAAATGAAGTGTCTGAGCCACAAACCTACTAATGAGTTATGTTGCTCATGAAATTTCAGGAGAAGGCTCAATAGGACATGATGATGTTATGTATGAAATTTGGTGACCATTAGGTTATGATAACGAGCTAAACCAAGGGTAGGCGTAACATGACTAAAATGCCCCTATAATTGTTTACCACTAGCTTATGACAAAAGTGGCCTCTGAATGACATGAAAATTGATGAGGATGAGCCTTATGTCATGGTTTAAAGGGATTATACAAATTTATATGGTCGTTAGAATATGTTGAGGAATTAAACCAAGATTTGAGGGGTAAATGACCAAAATACCCTTATGGGAATTCTCAATGTTTTCAAGATCCTAAAGAGTCAAAATACTATTGAAATTTATATAAGATTCATTTATGATATTAAGGGTAAGTATGCAAGATTTTAAGGGGATTAAGACAACTTTGAAATGTGAACCAAGAGGAAAAGTACGAAACTACTCCTCAAAATACTTTATAAGAAATCAAGGTTTTTATAAATACCAAGTGACATACAGGTCAACGCTACCACCACCCCTCTTCACAATGCGTACCGTATGCCACGTATCCATGCTTTACAAATACTAGACTCACTCGATGTACGTTCTAGACTACAAACCACTCCATTCTAACTCGGCCGCGAGTAACACTCACTCATTGGGATCCAATTCTTCTTCACGTGTATGTGCATAAATTTTAGCAAGAGAACGAAACTTCTTTGGTCCATCCTCTATTGTGGATCCTCCTGTGCTCTCGCTTGAGCTCTCTTGTTCTAGAGAGTCCATCACGCCTTTCGGTGTCACTGGTGATGACATGTGTGGACTTGTTAGTATTGCTGCAGGGGCACTTTCTAGGAATGTTGTGTCTCCATCTTCTTCCAGAGTAGTGAACTCTGTAACAGTCTGCTTGTTATCGCCAACACTGCACCAATCTCACTTCTTCTCTTCTTCGCGTACGACATCTCTACTTACACAAATTTTCTCATGCTGCGGATCCTATAGCCTATGTGCCTTGGTCTCATCCTCCATGCCAAAATACACAATCTTTTGGCTTATATCATCGAGCTTTTTGATATATGGCTTTTTCATCTTAACATGTGTTGTACAATCGAAGACTCTTAGGTACTCGAAGTGAGGTGTCTTGTCAAACCATGCTTCATAGGGTGTGTGATTGTCCAGCGCCTTTGTTGGTAAACGATTTAGAAGATAAACCGTATTTCGTATTGCCTCGCCCCGAAAATCACCGGGACTTACATGCTATTGAGCAAGCTTCTTGCCGTGTTCATTATGGTGCAGTTTCTTCGTTTGACCACAACATTTTGTTGTGGAGTTTACGGTACGGTGAGTTGACGATTGATACCTTCCTCTTCGCAAAACTTTGAGAAGTTCTGGGATAAGAACTCGCCACATCGATTGGTGTGCAAGGTTTCAGCTTGTGATCAGACCCGTTTTCACTGAGTCTTTTGAACTTCTTGAACGCACATAATGCCTCTCATTTTTCTTTGAGCATGTACACCCACATCCAACGACTATAATTGTCAACAAGTAAGAGAAAATACTCGTTACCAGCAATCGATGATGGGGTGATCGGGCCACACAAATCTACATGAACCAGTTGCAGTGGTCTCTCAGCACGAAAGCTGGTTTGAGTTGGGAATGAAAATCTTGTTTGTTTGGAGACTAGGCAACTTTCACATAGCTGGGTCAGGTATATGATTTTGGGTAGCCTCGTAACCATTTTCTTCTCTGCCATTGTTTGAGTGTCTGAAAGTTCACGTGCCCAAGTCTTGCATGTCATATCCAAGCTGGGTTTGCAAGTGCCGTCAATAGGGAGGTGGGCTTGCTGGTCTCTAATAGTATCTTGTATGTTGTTTTGAGAGGAGGAAAACGTTGAGAAAAGCCGGAGGAAAAAGTTGGGAGAAGAAAATAACTGAAAACACAACAGTGAGAGAAAGTATTTTTATTCTGTGCTCAAAACCTGATGAATTTCATTTCTTATTCGGTTAAGATATTTAAATAACAAATTATCCTAAAAATAGAAAAAGAATGGCAACTCAATGAATGCGCTTCCACTAACCGTGTACTTCCCACTCATTTCAATTGTGTGGTTTTAACACAAAAAATAGTAATCACTTTAACAACAAAATAGGAAAGGTTTTAACTAAACAATAGGGATTTATCTAATATTGTACATGTGGTTATGGGACCGTTTTACCTTCATCAACAAGGTTTCATTTCTGCCGAACATTTTGAGGAACGAGCTAGCTGACTCTACTCTGCTTTCTTCTCCCGTCATCTGACCAAGATTGATAATGTTACTCTTCAAGTTTGGGATATAGTATACCTTGGTCAGTAAACGTTGGTCGCCATTCTTGCACTGGAACAAGATGGATCCTTTGCCTTGGATCAGTACAATTGATCCATCGCCAACTTTCACGTTTCCAATGAGCTTCTCATCAAGCTCCTTGAACTTTATTCGATCTTCGGTCGTGTAGTTGCTTGCTTCGTTGTCAAGGTACCACATGTTGGTCACCATTCGGACTTCTCCTTTTGTGAGAAGGTTCGCCATGACCTTTTCTTCGTTGAGCATCAACAGGTTGGGCATGTTCTCAGCCAACATCAGTGCGGGATCTTGATCTTGCGTGAGTGTGAGGTTTACCTCTTCATCTCGCTTCTTCTTGTGGCACTCTACCGCATAGTGCCGATATTTTTCACAAGAGTAAGACTTGATCATACTCTTGTTCTTCCAGTGGTTGGCATTGTCATGGGTTTGTGAGGTATTGTCACGGCCTCCTCTGTCACCATGTCTGCGGCCATGTCCGCGACCACGTACATGACTATGTTTTCTTGTTATGGCTGCCACGTCCCCTCATACTTGAAAAAAAAAAAAAAAGAGTCAGTCGCATCATTCTTTTTCGTCCATGCGAGCCACTCCTCATGTGTGAGTAAGAGGTGTTTTTCCTCTTTTTTGTCTTCATAGCCACGAAGTCTCTACTCATGAACCTTAAGACAACCAACGACCTCTTTAACTAACATGTTCTTGAGGTCGTTGAACTGCTCGATGGAGGTAACAATTTGCATGAATTTTGGGGGAACGGCTCGAAGGAACTTCTCGACGACGAAGATCTCCTAGGAACTTCTTGACGATGAAGATCTCCTCCACCATGCGCCTAATGAACGGGTGCCACTGACGATCGTCGTCAACTTCATGGCAAAGTCGTCTATTGACTCACTGTCCTTCATATGGCAAAAGGGCTTTGGTAATGAATATGAAAGTGATGAAAAGAGAAGAGAAGAGGAGATGTTTGTAGGAGAAGAATGACATAGCTGGAATTGGAAGCAAAGGAACAATTAAAATGGGATTAAAATGCTTCTTAATCCTTCACATCAAATCCAAGTCAACGCGTTTACTTGTAGTCAACACGTCAGGTTGACCTTAAGGTGGCTTTTGGTTCATAATTGCCGAGAAAATTGGGGTTTAAAGGTTGTACCTTATTTTCCACGAACTCAAAATTGTCTTTGTGTGTAGATATTCTTTGCCCAACCAAATGGATAGATTTTTCAAATGCCTAAAAGTCATACCTTTTTTTTTTCTTCCATTATTTGGTTTCTTATTTTATTTTATTTATTTATTTTATCTATCAATCTTTCTCAAGTGGAATTAAAAGGATAAGTTATAATAAAGTGAAATAAATGTACTTTATAGGGTGTACTTATGTCGGGTTGTACTTATGTCGGGTTGAGGAATTTTTTTGGACCAACCCAAACGTTCGAATTGGTTAGATTGGTAACCCAACCCAATCATCTATTTTCGGGTTAGGTCAGGTTGGGTTGTTGGGTTCACTTTTTTTAAGAAAACTTTTAAATGACATCAACGACTGTTACTGCAAACTCACGGTGGACAGTTGCAACTCGGCAATGACGATTGAACTTAATTGTGACTGAATTGCTGTTGTAAGTGAATATGTTTTTCCTAAAAACCGAAGGTAGAAGATAAGAGAAGGCTTGCGAATATGGGAAGGGGCATGATAGCAGACATTAAGACAACCTTGAATTTTTTTTATATATTTGCGGTTCGAGTTGGGTCAAATTGTCCTTAAGTATACTTAACCCAGACTCGACCGGACTCACTAAAAAATTAAATCCAACCCAATCCAACCTTTCGAGTTATCAAGTTATCAAGTTCGAAGTTCGAGTAAGATAAATTAATTAGATTTGATTCTGAAGTTTGACAATTATTTATGAGGCTAAGTTTATAGGATTTTATAAAATTCATTTATTATAAGATAATTATTAAAATTGATTGCGGAATAATTTTTTTTTTATGATGTAATGATTGATATTTAAAGTGATTTCCGGCGTGGAAAGGGGTATAGAGAGATGAGAGAGAGAGGAGGAGATCTCACTTGCAGACTTCACACCGAGGACGTAGTTTCTCACTCTTCGAGACAGCCTCGATGTGGTAGGTGAAGCCTCAGTTCACAGCGATGGTCACCGTCGTCGTAGGTGATGAAATCAAGCGAAGAAAGTATTGCCGGAAGCATCGTCAAAAATAGATCCGCGAGAGAGAAAAAAATCATCGGAAGTCAGGTCAAGAAGACGAGATTCACGGGTTGAACATTCGGACTCGGGTACGGCCCAAAAATCGCTCGCGACCTGATTCAGCTCAACCCAAAGGTGCATGGCCCAACGACCCAACCGCTTAGGACCGAAAACAAACGCGTGAGGCCCGACCCAATTGTCGACTCGAAACCCGTCCCTCGACCCAACAACAACCCGCGCCTCTCAACTCTACACATGCATGTCGCGTGTTCTGCCTCCAATTGCGACTTAACTCGGCTCAACATCGGCTCGCATAGCGGCTTAGGCTTAGCTTGTTAGCTCACTCCAGCTTGACTTGTCGACTTATCTCGACTCGGCTCGACGGCTTAACGGCTCGACTTGACATCTTAGACGACTCCGTAGACGTATTTTACACCATTTCCAAAGTTTTTGACCCTCTCTCAAGCAAGTCAGTAGGACTCCTTTTTACTCAAAATAAATATTTTGAGATAAAAATTAGAAGTAAACAATTTACTTAGCTATGTATATGTAATCGTATGTTCTAAAGTATGTGATATGGATTGATATAGGTGAAATTAAACGTTGAAGCATAGTTTCGAAGCAGTTACAAAGTAATTAGAAACTTCCGTCAAGACCAACCAAATAAGTAACCTTACTGTTCGAGTTAGATAATTGAATGATGTATGATGGTGCAGGCTCCGTAGCTCCTGCATGCACCCTACTATTTATGCTATGTGTATGTGTTCTATGTAACGACATATGATTCAATGCTATGTATACATGTGATATCCATTAAGCCATGGTGTGAATAAAATGAAACATTATGTATCATGTTATGTCTATCATGTTATGTCTTGCCATGTAAAAATATGTGATGGATTATGTGATGACTGCTATGTATACATAATACATATATGTACTATGTCATGGATAAAAGTAAAAAGAAAATGATCTTATATGTTTATGACATGACACGTTTTAGGATACGATACATGATGTTACATGATGTTTTATGATATGATATGACGTGATACGATGTATGACATGAATTACATGTGATAAAATATTTTGACGTGATGCACAACTCCGAAATATGTTTTGAAAGTTGTGTATAAAATTGTATGATATGAAGAAAAATAAGAAGGGGTTGTTTTACATGGTTTAATGGGACCTGATACATTATTATATGTTACATGCATCGAAAAATTACCCCCTTTATGATGAGTACGGATGCATACGTTACGAAAAGAAAAATGATCAATATGTTTAACATGATACTACGATGGTCACTACTCCTACCAGGTGTTTGACAATAGTACCAGATAATGCTAGCTCGACTAGGAAAGGGACCTAGGATGTGTGCGAACAAACTGGTGGGTCCATATTCGCACATATGAGCCGTGTGTAGAATAGTAAATACACATTCAATGACCCATTTAGGATAGTCACCTAAGGGAATAGACTTTAAAATGATAGGTCGCATTCATGTTGCATGTCTCTGCCTTTTCTAACTTCAATAGTGGGATCACTTACTAAGTATTTCTTAAAATACTCAAGTTATGTGGTACTAAAGGCAAGACACCCCTGCACAGTTGACGGCGGTATCAAAACTTTAAAGTCCATGACACATGCATAGAGTAGTTGTCTTTAATTTCGTAGACTATAGGTTAGTATAAGGTATTGTTGTTTTATTTTTACTTATGTCTATTTTTAATTTATTATTTCTTTAGTATTGTTTTAAAGACCTTTTATTAAACATGTAAGTCCATAACGTTATTTTAAGGAGACGTTTTAAATAATTATTTCTGCATAAGAAATTATGTTATGAAAACGATAGCGACTTTAGGTTAGTAGAAATCTAGGGTCGTTGACTTTAGGTTAGTAGAAATCTAGGGTCGTTGCAGTTGGTATCAAAGCTTTAGGTTAGAGTTTTTGTAGACTAACCTACGAAGTAGGCTTGGCATGTTCCATGGTCTGACCACGAATGCCCCGTCACCGTCAGATATGTCATGCATAAGATAAGAAAATGAAAATATCATTAATTGTGTATATTGTTACTGCTTGCCCATTATCATTGTAATTCGTTGTTAAATTTGATAACATTGACTAAATTGTTGTTAATTGCATGATTGTTGGCTTAATTATGTGTATGATGATATAAAATGTTATGTAGTTTATGTTAGCGAATAATAGACTTAAGAAAAAATTTTGTGTGTTGGTTTTTAGAACCATGCTGCCTAGAGAACGTTGAGGAAGGGGACAACCCCTGTTAAAGGAAGGGGTAAATGTAGAGGGAACCCAGCTTGTGAAGGCTCTCTAACATGAACAAACGCGGTTGTGCTACCTCAAGCAGCACTAGTGGCGGGAATACACCTCATGATGAATTTGATGTGAAAATCATTTTAGATCATGATGCAAACAGTGATGGCCATCCAGCAAGCTAATAGCTTGCAATCTACACGAGAGGCGAGATATTTATGGGATTTTAAGTAGTATGACTCGCGTACCTTCCGCGGAACTGCGAGAGGCCCAATAAATGCACAATTATGGCTATCGTCAATGGAGAAAATTTTCTTATTAATGAATTGCCCTAACAATCAGAAGTTATCCTGTGCGTCATTGATGCTGAAAAAGGACGTAGAATTGTGACGGATGGATAGTTGAAAAATTCGTAGTCCAGATGGGAGTGTAATACCATGGTCTCGGTGCAAAAAATATTCCTGAAACAGTATTACTCCAAGGTAGTCCAGCTTCGAAAACAACAGAAGTTCACCCACTTGACACAGAGTGGACGTTATGTTGATGATTACACAAGAGAATTTATGAGATTGAAAAGATTCACACCGTCACTAGTGGATACAAAATTGAAAATGGTTGAGAGGTTCTTCATGGGCCAAAATCCAGAAATCTGTCGAACAGCGGAAGCCATAGATCCTACCACGCATGAGGTTGCCTTGAGGGTAGCTAAGGTCATGGAAAAACTTAGAGAGAAGGTGCGGCGAGAGTCAGCTGTCACTATCGAGCACAGAACAGAGGGACTCACATCGACAACCACCAACACTTAGAGCTCGGTATACGGATAAACACCATGCTCGATATACGGATAGATACCCCAGAGACTAAGAGAGGGTCCAAGAAGGTGAGAAACCATTGTACCGCAAATGTGGAAAACAACATTGGTGCATATGTATGGTTGGATCTAAGGCTTGTTTAAGATGTGGTCATAAGGCCATGTTGGTAAATACTATACTGCGAGTTGGACGAAAAACCTAGTCGATCCACCAAGGGGCCAGGTGGAGCCGAGAGACCTATGCAGATCTGCTCACAGGCAAGGGCGTATGCACCCACCAGTAGGGACGCTGGAAAATTCGAAACAGTGGTGATAAATACACTATCCATCCTGGGACACTACACTTTAACGTTATTTGTTTAGGTTCTACAAATTCCTTCATATATGTGTCATTTCTTAGTCAAGCAGGGTTCGAACTAGAACCCTTATTGCATATATTAATTATTAGCACCCCAACGGAGTAGACCTAGTTGTTAGAGAGGTTAGATAAAAGCCCTGTGATTTTTCTTTATTTAGTTTATTCAAGTTTTTCCTTGAATTAGTTAGTTGAATTTTTTGGTAGACAATTTTAGGCATTCACGTCTAGTGGAGTAGCATAATTTTAGCTGGCCATGTGTAAAGGGGAGGGGCTAAAGTTTAGTTGGCCACTTCGGCCATTTTTAAAGTATAGATTTGTTTTAAATATGGCAGTCAAATGAGGAACATCAGCACAATGTTTTAGCAACAACAAAATCCAAGGTTTTAGTTCTCTTGCTGTTAGTTTCTTCCAAGGATTTCTTCCTATTCTCACCAGCGGCGAGTTGCTCAGTCAAAAGACAGTAAAGAATAGAGTAAGAGATGGACAAGTAATAGTAACAGCACGAAGCTTAAGTGTAGACCTAATATATTTTTGCACAACGGACTTCGGCATAATATAAGGGATGAATTGGTTAGCTGAGAACTACGCTAGTATAGATTGTTACAAGAAGGAGGTAGTATTCTAACTGTCATCGAGGCCCATTTTTAAGTTCAAGGGCACATGTACGGGAGTTACCCCTAACCTAATTTCGATGATGAAGGCCATGAGACTAGTTCAACAAGGAGGGTTGGTCATATTAGCTAGTGTAGATACAAAAAGGAAAGAGAAGAATATGGATACAGTACCAATAGTGAATGAGTTCCCAGATGTATTTCGGAAGGACTTACCAGGAGTCCCTCCCTTCCGAGTCGTAGATTTTGGTATAGAACTTGAACCTAGAACTGAACTACTGGCCACAGTTGAATTAAAGGAACTTAAGGCACAATTACAAGATCTACTGGACAAAGGATTCATTTGCCCTAGCGTTTCTCCTTGGGGTGCGCTGATACTATTTGTTAAGTAGAAGGGCGGCTCAATGCATTTGTGCATCGACTATAGGGAGTTCGACAAGAAGACAATAAAGAATAAGTACCCACTCCCTCCTAATGAAGATTTGTTCGACCAAATCAGAGATGCGACGATACTTTTCAAGATAGATCTTCGGTCAGAGTATCACCTAATTCAGAACAAGGTACGACCACTACGAATTTGTGGTAATGTTGTTTGGTCTAACTAAAACCTCAACCGTATTCATGGAGTTATTGAATAGAGTATATAAGGAGTTTCTCAACACGTTTGTAATCGTGTTCATAGATGACATCCTAGTGTACTCAAAGACAGACTAAAAATACCAACGACACCTTCGAAGAGTCCTAACCATTTTCAAAGAGAACAAGTTGTATGCCAAATTCTCCAAGTGCGAATTTTGGTAATGACAAGTCTCGTTTTTAGGACATGTGGTGTCGAAAGAGGGAATCTAAGTAGACCCAACCAAGATTGAAATGGTCACTAAGTGGAAAGGCCTGACTAGAGTTACGGAAGTCCCCGATATTCTAAGGTTGGCAGGATACTACCAGCGGTTTTGTACAAGAATTTTCTAGGATAGCCTCACCGCTTACGCAGTTAATGAAGAAGGGTGTTCTATTTGTATGGAGCAAAGCATGTGAGATAAGATTTTAGGATCTAAAACATAGGTTAGTATCGATCCTAGTGCTCACGGTGCCAAAGCGCTCAGAAGGATATCTGATATATAACGATGCCTCCAAGAGGGGACAAGGATGTGTGTTGATATAGCACGGTAAGGTTGTTGCGTACGCATCCTGTCAATTGAAAGACTATGAGTGAACTACCCTACTCATGACTTGGAATTGGTCGCGGTAGTGTTCACACTTAAAATTTAGCAACACTACATGGAGAAAAGACTCAAATTTATATAAACCACAAGAGTTTAAAATATTTCTTCACCCAAAAAGAATTAAACATGAGACAACGAAGGTGGTTAGAATTGGTGAAGGATTACAACATAGACATCCAGTACCACCCTGACAAAGTAAACGTGGTCACCAATGCTCTAAGTTAGAAAAAAGCACACTCGTCAGCTCTCATTACTAGAGAGTCACGAGTGTAGGCAAATTTCGAACAGACCAACATAGTAGTAGTAACTGTAAGAGTTATAGCTCAAATTGCTCGACTCATGGTACAATCAACACTCTGACAGAGGATTATCGAGTCTCAACAAGAGGACCCTAACCTATATAAAATTTTGAGTCAGCTAACAGTGGATCTAGTGTACAGTTTCTTCAAATCATCAGATGGTGGACTGTTATGTCAAGGACAAATGTGTGTTCCAGCAGTGGAAGAACTAAGGAACGAGATACTAACTGAGGATCACAACTCACCATTTTCTATGCATCTAGACGATACTAAGATGTACCAAGACTTGAAACAACATCAATTGTGGCGAAATATGAAAAATGATATAACATAATTCATAAGTGTCTGTGTCAACAAGTGAAAGCTCCTAGACAGAAGACAGCAAAGTTAATGCAGCCCCTAAGTGTATCAAAATGGAAGTGGAAAAATATAGCTATGGACTTTATCGTAGGCCGAACAAGAACACTGAAGGGTTATACAACAATTTGGGTGATCTTCGACAGACTTCAGTGTTGGGTATTTTGGCGCATTATATTCAATAAAAAGCCTTTAGGAAAAATTAAAATAGATAAAGTAAAATAAAATAGAAATACCCTATACTAACCTATAGTCCGTGGAATTAAATATAACTACCATATGCATGTGTCATGCCTTTACCTGGAAAATAAAAGTAACACATGGCTAGAGTATTTTAAGAAATACTCAGAAAGTGACCCCACTATTAGGGTTAGATGCAAACACATACAATCATGAATGGGATCTATCATTCAAATCTGTATTCTCTTACGTGACTATCCTAAGCGGGTAATTGGATGTGTATTTACTATTCTATACACGGTCCATAGATGCGAATATGGATCCACTAGTCAGTTCGCATACCTCCTGAGCCTCTTTTCCTGGTCGGGCCAGCATTCTCTGGTGCTCTTGTCGGACACCCGGTAGGAATAATGACCGTCGTAGTATTATGATAAACATAATAATCATTTTTCTTTTCATAATATACGCGTATGTACTCATCGTAAACGGAGAATCCTCACGATGCATAAGGTCCCAACCTTTTTGATTTATCAAACCATGTAAATACAACCCCTCACATTTTCTTCATATCATATCATAGTATAGCCTTTAAAACATATATCGGGGTTATGTTTATTGTGTGTCATTCATGTCATATATCATATTATGTCATATCATGCAGATAACATATTCTCCAACATACAATATCATATCATGCACGTATCATATCGTAAAGCATATCACAATATGCATCATATTGTCAAACATATAATATCAATACATATATCATATCATTTGCACGTAATATCATAACATGTATCATATCATATCACAAACACATCGTTTCATAACATTTCACACATATCAAACAAATGACACGTGCAGAGCTACGAGGCACATGTCATCATATATGATATAATTTCTAACCGTACCAATAGTAAGACCACTTACTTGGTTGGCCTTAGCTAACATTCTCCCTAAAATAAATGCTTGAGTTTGTCATTCGAATCTTATTCCAAGAGTTGCCAAGGAATTTCCTATTAGAACATCCATCTAATTTCATTAATAATTAACCTTTTCAAACTAATTCAATTTTGATTTGAGTAATCGGACGTCAAATACCCGAGGTTAGATCTGGGTTGTGCGTGGGCCGAGACTCGTGATTGAGCTGCAGGCAAATACCCGAGGTTAGATCTGACCTGATGAAAGGAGAGAAAAAGGTGAGGAGGAGAAGGGGAAGGAGAAAGAAGAAGAGTAGGAGAGTGGAGGGTTTAAAAAGGGAAGGGGGGGTAGGGGTGGAGGGAAAGGGGGGAAGAAATAGCAAAGATGGAAGGAATGTAAGGGAGGTGTTGATGGTGAATAAAGAAGAAATAAAGAAAAAGTTGGAGATATAGAGGAAGTGATTATAAGTTTATAGATGTAAATGATCAAAAAATATAAATATAAAGGTGTATGATTTTTTTTTTTAAATATGAAGAAATAAATGTGTAAGAATAATTCATTGTAAATGGTAGTGAAAATTAAAAAGGAAAAAAGAAAATAAAATAAAGGAATTAAAAAAAAATTAGAGATATTTTGAAAAAATAAAATATGGTGGAGTGGGGAAGGGAAAAAGAAGAGGGGGGGGGAGGGGGCTGAGGCGGTGGGTGGGAACGGGAGGAGGGGTTCGCGTCGTCGGGCTGGGGGGTGTGGGCTTTTTTTTTTTTTTTTTTTTTTTTCAGTTTTTTTTTTGTTTTTCTTCTTTTGTTTTTTTTTTTTTTTTTTTTTTTTTTTTTCTTTCTTCTTTTCTTTTTTTTTTTTTTTCTCCCCCCCTTTCTCTTTCCCCTCCCCCTCTTTCCCTCTTTTTTTTCCTCCTCAATTACTTTTTCTCTTCTCTTTCTACCTCCTCTCTCTCTCTCCCCTTTCACCCCTCCCCCCCCCATACCCACACCCCCCCCCCATGTCCTCCCCAACCCTTCACCCATACCCCACCCCCACACCCCCCCCCCCCCTCCCCACCACCTCTTCCACCCAACCCACCTCTCTCCAAACACCTCTCAACAACAACACCTTGTAAAAAACCCTACACCACAATACACACACAAAACTTTCAGGACACACAAATCAGTTAACCAAACCCTCTCACCATCTCCCAAAACAACATCACAAAACGAAAAAATGACACGTTACCCCTGACAATTATCCACACACCACAAACCCTGTATAAAAATCTAAAAATGTCCCGACCCGACCCAGAAACGAATACGAGAATTAGAAACTCACAAATTGCAGGAGAGGGCATGGAATAGCTCTGAATTGCTCTGAACTCCACAATCCCACCTCTCTTCCCCCTTTCCCACATTACTCCTCTTTCACCTTCTTCTTCTTCCCTCTCTCTTTTCCTAGAACACCCCATCGCCGTCGTCGGCGGCACCGTCGCCATCACGGGTTCATCCGAACGAGACGAATAACGAACCCCAGAAGCATCAACAGCGCCACCAGAAATGACACGAGTCAAAGCCGACACCATTGCCATTAACTCCCCCTCAGACGAAAACATAACCTCCGGCTCATCTCCGCCGCCGTTGCCGCCGCCGCTGTGGTTCGCCACCTTGAGAAAGCACATGAAATCCAGGGCAAAAATCTTAATTTGAAGAGATTGGATTAAAGGGTATTCATAATTTATATGATTTTAAGAACGTGGGTGGCCGCCATAAGAATAGGCCAACAGGGTATGGCCGCTAATGTTCTTGAAGTGGAGCTTGGGTTCACACCTTTGAGGGTATTCATGGGGGGATGGACACATGAAAAAGGAATAAAGGTATTAAGGGAGAAGAGTTCTTTATTTTTGTTTTACTTTCTTTTTAAGTCGGTGAGCGTTGGAGAGAGGAGAGGTGGGTTTGGGATTGGATTGGATTGCCGACTTAGTATTGTAGGAAGGGCTTATACTATTCTAATAAGAACTACTATCCATATTGAATATAAAAATATACCTAAAGGAAACTAAAATGCATGTTTTTCCGGTTGGGATATAGAGCCTCATGACTATTTACATATAGATAAATAGGAGAGATATTTAGTAAAGATCTGGTAGGTATATATTAAGATATTTCGTAAAAATTTGGGAGAAATATATTTGGTAGAATATATATGGTAGATTAAATCGGTTAAAGCTAAATGGAAACCATATATATACCCATCAATCAGTGCAATTACTTTTCTTCTACTTTGTATTGTCTGTACATACTGTCATCAATAAAACTTTTAACCAATATTTTTCCTTGAATTTTCTCTCTCTTGTTCTTTGTGTTCATTTTGATCGAGTGTGTGCATTGTTGTGTGATCCTAACAACTGGAATCAGAGCGAGGCGAAATTCACCACGATCTGTGAAGATGGAAATTTCAAAGATTGGAATTGAAAAGTTTGATGGATTCGATTCTAGTTTCTGGAAGATGCAGGTTGAAGATTGTCTGTACTAGAAAGGTTTTCACGAACGCCTGTTGGGGGTAAAACCGGATACTATGACCACAGAGTAGTGGAAGCTCAAGGATCGTCAGGCCTTAGGGTTGATCCGGTTGACGCTGTCTAGAAACGTGACGTTCAATATTATCAAGGAGAAGACAACGTCAGATCAGTTGAAGTCGCTATTGAATATGTACGAGAAACTGTCGGCTATGAATAAGGTGTATTTGATGCGGAGATTGTTCAATCTACAAATGTCTGAAGGTGGATCTGTTGCTGATCATATAAACGGATTCAATATGATTTTAAGTCAACTGAGTTCGGTCGAAATTAATTTCGATGATGAAATTAAAGCATTTATTTTGATGTCATCTTTACCCGAGTCGTGGGATACTATTGTTGCTGCAATCAGCAGTTCACGAGGATCTGATAAATTGAAGTTCGATGAAATTCGAGATGTAGTTCTCAGCGAAAGTATTCGCAAACAGGAAATCAGAGATTCATCGGGCAATGCTCTCAGTGTTGATTGGAGGGGAAGAAGCAAATCGAAGGGCCCAAACAATGGGCGATCAAAATCAAGGAACCGAGGAAAATCTCCAAACAAACCAAACGTAAAGTGTTGGAGTTGTGGAGAAAAAAGTCACTTTCGGACAGATTGTACAAAGAGGAAGCAGAATCACAAATCAGAGGATGACGATTCTATACATTCACCATGAATGAGTTATGTATGATTTTAAGGTCATAGGAACGAGTTTAATACTTATACCAACAATGAGGGTGAAAATGACAGTAATACCCCCCTAATGCACATTCTATGGTTTGGAAGAACATGTGAATGCATTCGCATAGGATAGGTCCCGTCATTACATTCGCATGTTTTTGCATTTAACCTTCAATAGTGGGGTCACTTACTGAGTATTTCTTTAAATACTCAAGTCATGTGCTACTACATTTTTTAGGTTAAGGCAAGACATTCCTGTACGGCTGACGACGACATCGCAACTCGAGACCCTGGCACACATATAGGGTAGTCGTATTTATTTTCTCAGACTTAGGCTAGAATAGGATGTTTTTAATTTAAACGTTTATTTATTTTATTTAGCCTTTTGTTGTGTCGTTTTTTAAAGGTGTTTTCGAAACACGTAAGTCCATGTGTTTTAAGATAAAGATTCTATTTTATGGAATTTAAATGAAGTCTTTCCGCATTCAATGTTTATGATATGTATACAGTAGCGACCTTAAATTAAGTAGAAAATTTCGGGTCGTTACAGTATTTGTGATGTATTTTTGGGAGAGTTACCAAGTCTACCCTCGATAAGGGTGACAAGCTTTGGGATCGAGTTAGAACCCATAACTACACCAATCTCCTATGCATCTTACAAAATGGCTCTTGCAGAACTCAAAAAACGTAAGGAGCAGTTACAGGAGTTGCTCGACAAAGGGGTTTGACAAACCTAGTGTGTCACCATGGGGAGCTCCAATGTTGTTCGTCAAGAAAAAAGATGGATATATGCAGTTATGTATAGACTACCAGGTGCTTAACAAAGTCGTGATCAAGAACAAGTACCCCTTATCGAGTAGAGATAACCTATTTGACAAACTTTTGAAGGGTGTCTGTGTTTTCAAAGATAGGTATGAGGTCAGGATACCACCAACTTAGAATCAAGGAAGAGGACATACCGGAAACTACATTTATGAACTATTACAACCATTGCAAATTTACAATTATGTCATTCGGTCTAACCAAGCCTTTGCAGCCTTCATGGACTTAATGAACCAAGTATTCAAAGATTTTCTCAACATGTTCATGATCATTTTTAATATTTTATCGACAATATACTAATATATTCCAAGAAAAAATCATGGCATGAAAATCACTTAAAAGAAGGTGTATATCAAGTTCTTCAAATGTGAATTTTTTCTCTAGGAAGTGTCTTCCTTAGGCACATCGTATACCTAATGAATATAGAAGCTATCATAAAATGGCTCCATCCAACCATAGTCATTGAAGTCAGAAATTTCCTACGGTTAGTGGGATACTACCGTTGTTTTGTTTGAGATTTGTCCAAAATATCACTACCATTAACACAGTGAACCAAGAAGGTCAAACCCTTTATATGGACGTCACCATGTGAAAAGAGCTTTATTGTGCTCAAAGAGAAGTTAGTGACTGCACAGGTACTCACAGTGTCGGACAACTCACACTTTTGTAATCTATAGCGATGCTTGGTTTGTGTGGTGGTACAAAACGACAAGGTCATAGCCTATGACTCTTGAGAGTTAAAAGAATATGAGCCTAACTATCCTATACATGTCTTGAAATTAGCTACAGTAGTATTGGTAGCACTACTTGTATGGAGAGAAGATACAAGTATTTACCGACCATAAGAGCTTGAACTATCTATTCATGCAGAAGGAGCTATATATGAGATATTGTCAGTTGTTGGAGTTAATAAATGACTATGACGTGAAAAAACCCTTACTATGCATGAAAAGCAACATTGTGGCAAACACATTAACAAAAAGATGACTAGTTTACGATTAAAGGTGTTTCGATAAGATTGACTCAATTAACAGTTCAACCTATCTTCAGATAGCATATGATAGATGTTCAAGATACTGATCTGTCCCTCTACGAAATCCTAAAATAGCTAGGGTGAACCGTTCAGAAGGATTTTCAATATCCTTAAACAAGGGGTCACAACCCGATTTTCGTGTCGTTGCTTAGTAAAAACTTGAAAACAAATTCGAGAATGGTAAAAAATTTCACATTTTAAAAAATATAAACATATTTTATTTACGAATCCAAAACAAGGTTCAGTTTGAATGCATTGTGCTCGGTTAAAAAATTAACTTAAAATATTAAATAGTTGAAAATTTGGAATTGCTATGTACGGCACTTTCTCCATATCTGCTTTCGTACTCGACTAGCTCCTTCTTGTCACCTGAAAAATGTGAGAAAACTAGGACACACGATATTTTAATCTGAATCAGCAAGCCACGTGAATTGTTGACAACCCAGTAGAAGACTACTTAGGTGGATGACTAATCTTCTTTTAGAATTATTCTCCTCTCATCCTCACCAAAGATAGAGCTTCGCAGGTCTCTTCTCCTCTCATCCCCACAAAACTCACGGTATCTTTGGATTGAACCTTAATGAATCGTGGTTGATGAATTTGGATTTTTTTCCAAATCCATAAAAACAGACCTGATAAGTTTTTTTTTTTCTTTTCGATTCCCCTCGATTATGAGGTCTTTGCTCTTAGTGGTCTTTATGAAACTTATTCCTTAAGTGCCCAGAAATAGACTAGAACTTGTTCGGAGGGACTTACTAGTAAACTTCAATTAGATTTTCACACCTTGTTTACCTGTCGGCCATGAGAATAGGAATTTGGAGAATGGGTTCTGGACACTTTCAGTTTTCGTATCCTTCATCAAACTTGTTGGGGAGTTTATTTCGAATGTGTAGAAGTTGGTTTGAAGGAAAATGGTTAATAGTAACCCTCAAATTTAGAAAAATTTTGAGGAAGGAATACCCATAAATGAATTGCTTATAACTTGAGTTTGAGGAATCTTGATTCTTATTCTAAATGAAAGCCCACAACTTCATATTTATAGTTGAAATTTGGATCGACCTTGAATCATCCAGAACCGAATTCATTTTGAACTTAAAATGTTTAGTATGTTTGTCAAAAAAATCTACTCCGATGAAGGCGTCACTGGCTTTAGAATTGAACATACTGAAATTTTAACTCGATCTTGAACTTTAGGGGTATTTCAGTATTTTGTCACTTTTTATGAGAAATTCCTTTAAAATTAGAAAAATGATATTTTTGCACTTTATATTTACTTTTTGCATTTCCAATCATTTTCCAAATGCATCAAGTTAGAGCATTGAAATCACGTGCTTAAGTCCCTTGTCCTCACTTGGGTCCCTTAATTCCTTTCCTGGGATCCTTTAAATCTTACATACACTTAACTTACTTTAACCGTACTTGGAGTATTACAGCAAGTCCTTCCAACGTATTTTGTCCTTGCTGACACTCGTTCCTTTCTCCAATCGATGTGGGACCCCCACCAAATCCACCCCCCTTCGAGGCCTAGCGTCCTTACTGGTACACCGCCTCGTGTCTACCCCCTTCGTGGAACAGCCTCTTCGCTGGCACGTAGTCCAGTGTCTGGCTCTGATACCATTTGCAACGGCCCAGACCTATCACTAGCATATATTAATTGTGATATCCCACATTGGTTGGGAAGGAGAACGAAACACTCTTTATAAGGGTGTGAAAACCTTTCCCTAGCAGACGCGTTTTAAAGCCTTGAGGGGAAGCTCGAAAGGGACAGCCCAAAGAGAACAATATCTGCTAGCGGTGGGCTTGGGTCGTTACAGTAACTTTCAATTCTTTTAAGCCTTTCTTAGGCATCATATCTTCACAATCACTCTCATTCAGATGTGGTCTCGGTTCATTTATATACATCTCTTTTATTCAAGTGTCACAGTTTATATTAGATCTTTTCATCATAATTTTAAAGATTTAAGAACTAAACTTATAATTTAACCATTAAACAATGAACGAATTGAATTTCAATAGCATACGACACCTACGTTAATGCAAATATGAAAAGTTTTCGAGTCTCTTTCGAGTGGTTATACTAATCCCATCAATGTTCATTTAAGCAATGATAACCCAATTGACAAAAAAAAATGGAACATCGAAGAGAATGAACCGAAAGTAGTTTGCTTTTTTCAAGTCAAAGTCGAAAGAGAACGATAAGGGTTCTTTTTCTTTGGTTTGGGTAAGAGAACTAAGTGCTTACAATCACTTTGTAGATATCACTTTCAAACATTTGAGCTACTTCTATTTTGAGGGATAAAAATATTGCACTTTTAAGCATCATTTTCAGCCACATTTTGCTACTTTAAAGAGATGCCACTTTTTATTTCGATCTTCGATGAAGAAAATCGATTAATTCAAACCAACACGTACCATTTGAGTTAGGTTATGAACTTCTTTAAATTGGGTTGGATTGGATTTAGTTGGTTGATGAGTTTTCCTCAAATTAGATTGGATTGAACTGAATCAACCCTTTAAAAAAATATATATTTTTGTTTACGTATACATATATTTATTTTATTTTTTTAATTTTATAATTATTTTTTAAATATTTATTCTCCCAACTTTTAAAAATAATTTTAAATTATTAAGACGGCAATTATGAGATCTCACATTAGTTGAAGAGCAGAACAAAACATTTTTATAAGTATGTGGAAACTTCGACAGACGTGTTTTAAAATCGTGAGGTTGACGGCGATACGTAACGGGCCAAAATGGACAATATATGCTTGCGGTGGGCTGTTACAGTAATTTTTAAAAAAATATATAACAAATTAAGTGGCAAATCTTAATTAAATGTTTGAAAATAAATAAATAAATAAAGGGTTACTAAACGAGCCAAGGCTGACAACATCTACTAGATGTTTTACAAACTAAACTAGCAAAGTGGACAGTATCTGCTTGATGTTTTACGAACTAAACGGACAAAATCGGACAATATCTGTTAGCGGTGGGCTGAACAATATCTGCTACATGTTTTACATACTGAACGGGCCGAAGCGGACAATATCTGTCGTGACAGACGCGTGTGGAAACCTCAATTTGAGAGGGGAACAAATCATTCCTAAGAGTGTGGAAACCTCTTCTTATAAGACACGTTTTAAAATTGTGAGGCTAATGGTGATAAGTAACGGGCCAAAACGGACAATATCTGTTAGCGGTGGACTGTTACAGTAATTTTTTAAAATATATAATAAATTGAGTGATAAATCTTAATTAAATGTTTGAAAATAAATAAATAATGTTTACAAACTAAACTAGCAAATGGGACAATATCTGCCTGATGTTTTACAAACTAAACTAACAAAGCGGACAATATCTGCTTGATGTTTTACACTAGCAAAGCGGACAATATCTACTTGATGTTTTACGAACTAAACAGACCAAAACAGAAAATATCTGTTAGCGGTGGACTAGACAATATCTGCTAGATGTTTTACATACTAAACGGGCCGAAGCGAACAATTTCGGCTAGCGATGGGCTGTTGCAGTAATTTTTCAAAATATATAACAAATTGAGGGGTAAATTTTAATTACATGTTTGGAAATAAATAAAATATTTTACAAACTAACATTTTACCTCTATTAAAAACAAAATTTTGAATAGGCTATCTGAATAGCTCAAACCAGCCCAGCTACAAAATTTTATGGTTGGGTTCGGTTGGATTAATTATTTAATAAATATTGTTTTGATTGAAAAAATTTATGACCCGAGAAATTAGATTTGATCTAAAAAATGTCTCAACCTGATAAAAAAAATGAGGTCTTTGTTCAAAAAAAAAAAAGACGTGGGTGGCATTATGAAAGCCGCTGAACTTCAGACTCGAGTTGAGAAAAAGGGCTAGGTTGATTAAAGATGCGGAAAAGTCACAATATTCAGAAACTAGGTCCAGGAACGAAGAATCAGGTGGAATTGTCCAATCCTATCTTTCCAAGAAGTCAGCTCGAAGCCAGAACAACTGGTAGAGAAAATTTTGACTATGTTCAATATGAAATCTTATTTTCTTGCAAGACCCGTTTGAATGAGGAAAAACTCGAGAGATTATTGAATATCCTATTTTAAACACATGAATAATAAGAGAAATGGATTGAACCAATCATTGATTTTTTATTAGAAAGAAAAAAAAAAAAGAAAAATTGAGTGGAGCATTAGAACTTACCCCATAATGATATAGGAGTTGACATAAAACGCAAAGAGAAAAGGAATGATTATCTTATGAAAAAGAGAATCCCATATACATGGAATTTGTATCAAATTTTGTGATCTCAATCATATCCATCTTGGATTTTGGAGGCCTTAAAGGAGTTTCAATATCACTATGAAATCATATCAATAGAAATGACTACAAAATCCCGAGAAAATGACAATATCTTAGCGATTTCATATCTATTCCTTTGATTTCATGTCATGTCAATTGTAGTTATCAAAATATTTTCTAGATTCATAACGAACTTCATAAAGTAGGGTTGATCGTGAGATTTATTGGGTTCAGTCTTGACGTTTTCTAGACTGAACTCATATTTCGATTTGTAAATTTTTTCAACTATTCTTATTAAATGATGAACTCAACCCAGTTGTAAATTTTTTGAGTTTGATTGTTTGAGGTAGTTCGAATCATTTATTTAATATTTGCAACTCAATTTCAATATATATTTTGAAAAATTATCCTCACGTAGTTAAAAATTATTTTTGTAGTGTTGATGGAGAATAAATAATCAAAAGAATAATTATGAAATTAAATAAAAGTTTTCAATTAAACCACGGCGGATAGGTGAGTTGTAACAGCCCAAGCCCACCGCGAGTAGATATTGTCCTCTTTGGCTTTCCTTTAAGATTTTTAAAACGAGTATGTTAAGGAGAGATTTTCACACCCTTGCCCTTGTCAAGAGTGTTTGTTTTGTTCTCCTCCCCAACCGATGTGAGATCTCACAATCTACCCTCCTTCGGGGCCCAGCAAGAGTGTTTCGTTCTCCTCTCCAACCGATGTGAGATCTCACAATCCACCCCCCTTCAAGGCCCAGCGTCCTCACTGGCACTTGCTGGTACTCGTTCCTTTCTCTAATCAACATGGGACCCCCACCAAATCCACCCCCTTCAGGGGCCAGCGTCCTTATTGGCACATCGCCTCATGTCCACCCCTCTTCGGGGATCAGCCTCATCGCTGACACATTGCTCGGTGTCTAACTTTGATACCATTTGTAACAACCCAAGCCCACCGCTAGCCGATATTGTCCTCTTTGGGCTTTCCCTTTTTGGACTTCCCTCAAGGTTTTTAAAACGCGTTTGCTAGGGAGAGGTTTCCACACCCTTATAAAGACTATTTCGTTCTCCTCCCCAACCGATGTGGGATCTCACATACGTGATCTGCCCACGCACATGCAATGGTTCCAACAACGACACTTCACCTACGATGGTGCTTACAATCTTCAAAAATTGTGAGATCTCATATCAATTGGAGAAAAGAACGAGTATCAGTCAGGATGCTGGCCCCGAAAGAGATGGATTATGAGATTCCACGTCGGTTGAAAATGATAAAAATTGTAAAGCCTTTAACTTTATGATAAAAATTATAATAAAGATATAAAAGCAAACAATATGATAAAGATGGAATTATATGCACACGTCAAATTCCAATTACACGTCATAATTGAAAACTTTAAAGTTTGTTGAGATTACGTGAAGCCTATCTTTAATTACAACTTTTTGTTTTGTTTATATGATTTATTCTTATTTGGAATTTCCACGTGTATTCCTAATCAATAAAGTCTTATAACTAAATTAATAAATTATTATTATCCATTAATTTTAATATGGATAAAATTACATTCAAATGACACGTTGGATTCTTAGCTTTTTATTTATGGATAAGATGATCTCTTTGACCCCACCAAACTAAATCTCAATCACAAAGCATGTAAAGACAAAACAAAAAAATCTATTAAAAAAACATGAATAATTAATTAATTAAATTAATAAAAACATTTGTAAATTTCTACTTTATCTCAAAAATATTCTTATACTTAAAAGTTTAATAATATTTTAAACTTAAAAAAAAAATATTTAATATTCTCAATAGTAAAAAATAATAATAATAATAATAAATAAATAAATAAAATACTAAAATGACCTTCACTTATAGATGCAGATCTACCTATAGAGAGTAGGCATTCACCTATAGACGAAGATTTACTTGAAGAAAGGTAGACGCAGAACATAGATTTATGTAAAGAGAGATCTCGTCAGTTTGTTAGGTATATATTAAATCTTCATTTTCTTTTATTCTAATTTCATTTTCAGGAAATCGTTGTCCCACTGCTATAAGAGTGCGATTGTGACCAGTGGTATCCGAGTCGAGTCAAGTCCTTTGAAAGTAATACACAAATATGTCCGCTGCAAAACAACTGGACAAGTCCCAGACTGACCGATTGGTTAAAATCGAAGAACAATTACTCTGCATGAGTGAAGTTCCTGATGGAATGAAGCTTTTGGAGTCTCGCATGAATGAGATTGTTGCTAAAGCTAACAGGATCAACGAGATGGTAAGCCACCTCGAGGAAATGTTTGTCCGCGAATTAATGATTAGGGTCGAGGCCCTAGAAGACAAAGCCACAACTACTGGTAGCTTCAAGCGTAGGGATAGCTCGACAAGCTCTGTTGCCCAAATGGAAGAAAGCATCGAGGGCTTAGACAATGCCTAACAAGCGATCGTTCAGATGGTCTCATAAATGTCTTTTACATTTCATCTTAAATAGGTCTTTATTCTTTCATGTTGTGTCAATATGAGAGTATATGACCGGTCACCAAAATCATGTCTACACTTGCTAGGGCTAAAATGCTCCAAAATGTACTATAGGGAGATATAACTAGTTATCAATTCTTCTTACCCATGTTATATGCTGTTAAAATGGTTGTTGTTGCTTACTCGCTTTTAGCATATAACATTGTTTTCTTTAAATTGTTTTCAACATATTTTCTTTCTCACATTTTCCAAAATATTTCTGTCAAATGTGTTTCTGTCAAATGTGACCCGAAACTCGAGCATACGCCAATATTGTCCGCAAAGTCTGAAATTCACATGGCTGACTTGTTCGTTGGGTAAGAACAAGTGCGCACAATCGTTGTCCTGCTACCGCAAAAGTGTGATTGTGACATCTGACACTCCTATGTCATGACTTTGCCTTTAAACCGGAAGTTATTCTAAAAATTGGTTGAGTATTTAAAGATACTTATACACACATACATACATGCGTGCGTGCATGCATACATAACAAGCAAAATCAAAGGGTCAATTTCATTTTTAAAAGTAAGATCACTCCTTCGTGATTTGCCATAGATCAAGATGTTTTGCTCGACTCTAACCAACACATGGAGACACGAATCACTCAACTCATATATCAGTGATCAGTTCTCAAAACTGTGGATCATCCTTAATGCCCTAGAACAATGCTCTGACTCCTCATGAGAAATTGGGCAATAAAACTAAGGCTCACCCCATAAATTGACGTATATCATTCTCTTACAATGCCTTGGATGTTAACTACTCGAGCACACCTTATGTAATAACCAAAAAATCATTTTAATCACATCAATCATATCAAGCATAAAATAGGTCTAAGCACAGTTATAAATCACGTTTAGTGAAACATTACATTCATATGATTTAGAGTCGTACATGTGTATGATCCAAACCCTACAACAAAATCCTAAAATCTATTTTATACCCTTAGAAAAGTGAACAATAATATCGAACATTTAGAACAACCCCAAGTTGGGTAAGAATATTTATCTCAAATCAAATCAATTTCTACTTAATTTAAGGTCGTCACTATATACATATCATGAATATTGAATGCAGAAATACTTCATTTAACTTTCATAAAACATCGCCTTCATCTTAAAACACAGCCATGGACTTACGTGTTTTGAAAATACCTTTAAAACGACACAACAAAAGACTAAATAAATGTTTAACTTAAAAAGCATCCTATTCTAGCCTAAGTCTAAAAAAAAAAAATGCGACTACCCTATGCTTGTGTCATGGTCTTGAGTTGCGATGTCGTCGTCAGCCGTATAGGAATGTCTTACCTTAACCTGAAATAGGAGTACCACGTGACTTGAGTATTTAAAGGAATACTCAATAAGTGACTCACTATTGGGGTTAAATGCAAAAACATGCGAATGCAATGACGGGACCTATCATATCAGTCTATTGGTGTACGCGTTCGTACCATCGTGATGGAATAGGGGTATCCCTCAATGCATGAGCACGCAATAATACATAAGGTCTCAATATTTTTCCGTTTTTAGTGAACTATTTAAGCTATCACCATGATTGTTAAAGGTGTTTTTTTGAAGTTTGTAAAAAATGAAACTTTTGAAAGTTCATATTTTTTACACTTTTAAAAAGTAAAAAAAAGTCTTTTTTAAACCTCTTCCAAAATTTAAGGATATTTTTTAAATAAAATATTGATTGTATTATTATTATTATTATTTTTTATATTATTAAAATTTTGATAATATTTTTACAAAAAAAAAATGTAAAGTTTAAAAGATATTTGAATTAATTTAGCCGATCAAAATTGTCATTATTTCGACTAAAAAAATAAATAAAAATAAATAAATAAATAAAAACGCGGCGCTGGGCAGTTATCGACGCAAACAGCCAAGACTCAATTCTAAAATCCAAAGAAAAAAAAAATTCAACGAAACGAGCATCGGGAAAAAAGCAAGAGTTTCGACCTTAGTCTTCCTTCAATGGTAGATAATAGAGAATCCACTTCCGTTCCGATGATCGAATCTGATCCCGACGATGATACTCCGAAGTCCCCTCCACCTTCTCCCAATTCATCCACTCGCAAGGTATTCCACTCCGTTTTTTTAGCGTTTTTACTCGTCTTTTAGCATCTAGCAAATCTTTTTCTATTGATTATATCGATTCTGTGTGTTACTTCTTTATCGAAGCTATTCTAGGTTTCATTCTAGCTAAAATGGTACTTTTAGTTGGAGGATTAATAGAGAAGGAAGAGGAATTAGTCTGTGATTGGCGATGGGTGCTTAGGGATTCCCTTCTCGGCATGATTATATCTTCAGGAACAATATTTTACTTGTTTAAATACTACAGGAAAGGGAAGTTGTTTACTGATATATGAGTCATATGCTATAGAAAAGGTTGGAAGAAAATGGTGAACTTAAAATCGCTTTTGAAGGTTTTCCTAATCCTTCTTTTCTTGAAAATCTGGTGAAAGTTTCTTCTATGAAGCTTTCAGTGAATTTATTGATCATGCCCCTCTTATTGATATATCCCTTGTGAGTGGTGTTTCTCATAGCCTCGTGTAAGAAACTTGGTGGTGCATTCCTTTACTCACTATTGCGACTAGAATTGTGAGATCTCACATCAATTAGAGAGGAGAACGAAGCATTCTTTATAAAGGTGTGGAAACCTCTCTCTAGCATACGCGTTTTAAAAACCTTGAGGGGAAACCCGAAAGGGAAAGTCCAAAGAGGACAATATCTGCTAGCAGTGGGCTTAAGATGTTACAAATGGTATCAGAGCTAGACACTGGGCGATGTGCTAGCGAGGAGGCTAAGCTCCGAAGGGGGTGGAAACGAGACAGTATGCCAGCAAGGATGCTGGGCCTCGAAGGGGGGTGGATTGTGAGATCCCACATCGGTTGGGGAGGAAAACGAAGCATTCTTTATAAAAGTGTGAAAATCTCTCCCTAGCATACGCGTTTTAAAAACCTTGAGGGGAAGCCCGAAAGGAAAAGCCCAAAGAGGACAATATCTGCTAGATGTGGGTTTAAGCTGTTACAAGAATTTTGTGGAATCTTGAAAATTTTCTTTTGAAATGGGGCTGTTGCTTGTTTTAATTTGAGAATATATGGCTTCAACATCCAAGCCTCTTTCAAACTCTGAAACAATATGGTGTATTTGAAGTTACAACCCTAGTGACAGAAGTCAGCTTAGAAAAGGTAAAACGCAAAACTGGCCTCTGTTTTTTGGCCATTTCTTGGTGCTAGAGAGTACTGGGAGGGTTTTCTCATATCCACCCAGTATTTCATGTTTTGCAGCTTAAATAAACTATTTTATGGATTATGAGTATTCTTAAAAAGAATTTGGTTTTTCAACCATGGCAGTTATTGGATTTTTTTTCAGGCTTGCTATGCTGTTCTCCAGAGTTGGGTCTCAAAGAAGTTCATGACTGGATGGTACTGCTTATCTGCTATTGTTTAAATCAATTTCTACGTCTTCCATTCCAACTATACAAGATTTTGATAAATGATGAAATTGCAGTGTGGTTCTGTTTCCTGTTGCCATTACATTCTTCATCACTTGGTGGTTTATCACATTTGTTGATAGCTTTTTTAGCCCGTTATATGCGAGACTTGGAATTAACATATTTGGTATGTCTCTTATGATCCAGATTCATTGTTCTTGGTTAAGTTCTGATGCTTTGGAAAATCTTATATTTTTGTGGACTTCTAACTTCTTCATTTTCTTACAATTATGATATGTTTTTTGTTGCAGGTATTGGATTTGTTTCGTCGTTGATATTTATATTTTTTATTGGTTTATTTGCTTCGTCGTGGACGGGTTCCACTGTTTTTTGGCTAGGAGAATGGTTCATAAAAAAGATGCCCTTTGTAAAGCACATTTATTCAGCTTCCAAACAAATTAGTGCAGCCATTTCTCCAGGTACCTCATGTGCTTTCGTTTGTTGATGTATCTTTGAATCTCTTGTTTTCCTATTTTATAGATTGACTTTAAGTGCGTTAATCTTGTTTTAAGTTACTGATAAATGGGGGGATCTATAATGTTGTTAGTTCATGTTCAATTAATCTTCATCAATTTTTTTCATCCTAATATTGTTACATATGATGAAATTTCTTTTGATGATGTATGCTCAACAGGATGCTTTAGATTAGTTTAAAAGTTTTATCTTTTTACTTTGATGGTGATTTAACTTGATAATATCATGGGAGGTCCTGAATTCTAATGGAGATCTCATATTGGTTGGGGAGGCGAATGTAGCATTTTTTATAAGGGTGTGGAAACCTCTCCCTAACAGACGCGTTTTAAAAGCCTTGAGGGGAAGCCCATAAGGGAAAGCCCAAAGAGGACAATATCTGCTAGCGATGGACTTGGACTGTTAAAAATGATATCAGAGCCAGACACCGGGCGATGTGCCTGCAAGAAGGTTGAGCCCCGAAGGGGGGTGGACACAAGACGGTGTGTCAGCAAGGACACTGGGTCCCGAAGGGGGTGGTTTGGGGGGTCCCACATCAATTGGAGAAGGGAACGAGGACACTGGGCTTGTGAGATCCCACATCGGTTGGAGAGGGAAACAAAGCATTCTTTATAAGGGTGCGGAAATCTCTCTCTAGCAGATGCGTTTTAAAAACCTTGAGGGGAAGCCCGGAAGGAAAAGCCCAAAAAGGATAATATCTGCTAGCGATAGGCTTGGGTTGTTACATCTAATCTTCCAGATTTATATTTTATAGTAATTTGGTTGAAATTGGGTCAATAGTAAGTAGATGCAATGAGTTTGTCAAGCCATTGTGGTCACCATCTCGATAGGTTAATTCTTATTAGTATCATTTTCTTTTAGAAGCTACTTCACGTTTGGTGAGATCCCACCTCGATTGGAGAGAGAAACGAGTGCCAGCGAGGACGTTGGGCCCCAAAGGTGGGTGGATTGTGAGATCCCACATCGATTGGAGGGAGGAACGAGTGTCAGCGAGGACGCTGGACCTCAAAGAAGAGTGGATTGTGAGATCCCACATCGGTTGGGGAGAAGAACGAAACATTCTTTATAAGGGTGTGGGAATCTCCCCCTAGTAGACATGTTTTAAAAACCTTGAGGAGAAGCTCGAAAGGAAAAGTCCAAAGAAGACAATATCTGCTAGCGGTAGGCTTGAGCTGTTACACGTTTTCTTGCTATTGCAAGTCCTCGGTACATTAATATCTTTGTCAAAATCTAGTATAAATGTAAAATTTTTGTTTTGGTGATTGCTTTTTTCTAATTGTTTTGGTAAAAATGACAGCATTATGAGGTATAACTAGTTAACGGATTTCGTTCTATCTTTTATTCCTTTTGCACAGACCAAAGTACCACAGCATTCAAGGAAGTAGCCATAATACGGCATCCTAGAATTGGTGAATATGCAATTGGTTTTATTACCTCTTCAGTTGTTCTTCAGGTATTTTGTCTGTCCAATCAGTTCATTTCATAATGGTTCTTCCAGTTCATCATAGGTGTTGCAGTCCTGTGATTCTAACTTAGATGTATTGACTTGGTTATGCCTTAAGTAAATTTTGAATGATAATGCAGATGAACGGATATGAAGAGTTATGCAGTGTTTATGTTCCCACGAATCATCTATATATCGGTGACGTTTTTCTTATTAATTCTGAAGATATCATACGACCAAATTTATCAATCCGAGAAGCCATAGGTCAGTGTTTTCTTTTGATAAAATTCAATAAGATGTTCTTTCTCATGTTGATGGCTTTATTTACTTGTGGTTTAAAGCGAATAATTAGGACTTTTTATTTGTTCTTGATTTTAGAACTCATGATTACTTCAACCTCCTTCTCTGGAATTAGAATGGAGGAGAATCTATTGAGATGAAAAATTATTTACTTGACCTTATTCCACCCACCCAAATTGTAGCGGCTGAATATGTAACCGTCCAAGCCCACTACTAGCAAATATTATCTTCTTTGGGCTTTCCCTTTTGAGCTTCCCCTCAAAGTTTTAAAACGTGTCTGCTAGGGAGAGGTTTCCACGCTAGGGAGAGGTTTCCACACTCTTCAAGGAATGTTTCGTTCTCCTCTCCAACCGATGTGGATCTCACAATCCACCCCCTTTGAGGCTCAGCGTCCTTGTTGGCACTCGTTCCTCTCTCTAATCGATGTGAGATCTCACAATTACACCGGACGGTGTGCCAGTGAGGACGCTGGATCTCGAAAGGGGGTGGATTGTGAGATCCACATCGGTTGGAGAGGGAAATGAAGCATTCTTTAAAGGGCTTGGAAATCTCTCCCTAGCAGACGCGTTTTAAAACCTTGAGGGGAAGCTTGGAAAGGAAAGCCCAAAGAGGACAATATCTACTAGGGGTAGACTTGAGTTATTATAGAAGAAGCTTCTCACTTAAGCCCCAAAACGTTCAGCCCTCCCATTCTCCTCCGGTTGCCCATTTTCTCATCTCCATATTCAAATCTTTTCTTAAGAAAGATGGACCACAACTTGGGAGAAAACAAATATAATTTCAAAAACCAAAAGTTTACCAAATGAAGCTAACCTTTTTAGCTTTCAAAATTTTTAAATAGGTTTTGAAAACATTTTTAGGAACTAGAGAACAAACTATAAGAACATATGAGTGGTTGGGTAGGTTTACTTACTTTTCAAAATCAAAAAAGCTAAAAGTAAAATAGTTATCGGATGAGAACTTATCAATTTGGTCGTTGTGGTCGTACTCTATTATGGATTTCTGACCACATTCTCCATAGAGTCCTCTTATCTCTTCCTTCTCTAAGCTCGAGTTATGGAAGAAGGAATCGAGAAGAAAGTATTAACAACATGTTTTATTACGGGACAGCTCATGATGTTCATATCGATCTATTATGCGTCTCTACATCTAGTATTGGGTAGACTTCATACAATAACTGTCCTAGAGCTACCGTATCTTTTGTTTCATAACTAGATGCTAAACGGTAATGTCAGTAGAAACTATTTCTTAGGAAGGATCGGACATTTAGGAGGGGAGAAAAATATAATGGTAGTTCAGTCATGAGTGTTCTCAAGTTTATATTAGTTTCACTAAAACTGAAGGAATTGAATGATATTCAATTCGATGCATGCTCCATTATGTTCTTGAGATCTTTATTGGGTTATATCTGCATCTTCAATAAACAGCTCTCTTAAGGCTATATTATAATGAGGCCTTTATTTGCATAATGCAGAAATCATTGTTTCAGTAGGAATGACAATGCCACAGGTGATATCTCCTGTTGAAAGAGAAAGGATTCCACGTCAAAATAATAATATGATCCCGCTGAATAGAATGGCTTCCATTTGAAAAGTTACACGGTATGATTTATAGCATTTACTGACTAATCTTAATCTTAACTTGTAACTCTGCAGATAACTTAACTAGTTACGTTAGAGGATCTTCGAAAATCGGTATGTAAATTCAATAAATTATTCTACTCTACTGTATACGGAATAGAAAACGTCCAATCTTGTCTGTTTTTTGCTGTTCATTTGATGCCCAAATAAATTACACAAAGAATAGAGCCATTGGCTTTCATATTCTCACCTTTCATAAATGGAGGGCTTAAACACAAAAGAAGAAAAGAAAAAAAAAATTGTGGTGCTCATATTTTCATTCTTCTTAGAGAGAAGTAATGCTATAGAAACAAGGGCGGACTTAATGCCCTCATTCTTCTCGAAAAGTAGCACCCGTGGATGAAAGAGTGGACGAGCTCCTCCTGTTCAGACCATGGTATGGTATGCATGAATTTGAGATAGTTACAAACTTGTGACATGAAAATTGGAATAATTTCTTTGAATTATTATGCATTTTAATTTTCAGGTGAATTCAAATATCAGATCAATAGTTGGAAAAAAGCTCTTTACTTACGGTAGCAATGAGATAATTTGTTGAGTGTTACAATAGCAGTCTTGTGGTAACGGAACAGTGATTGTGCGGTATTTGTTCTAATTTAGCGAACATGCCAGTCATGTGAGATTTGGATTTTGTGGATAGTATTAGCGTATGCTTGAGCCTTGGATCACGTTTGCGAGAAATATTTTAAAAATGTGAACAAGGAAAATACGTTGAAAACAATTTTAGAGAAAGTAATGTTACAAGCTAAAAGCGAATAAATAACAACCACGGTTTTGTTAGCATATAACTTGGGTAGGAAGAATTGACAACTACTCACATTTCTTATAGTTCGTTTTGGGGCATTTTAACCCTGACGATTGTAGACATGATTTTGGTGACTGATAATATACTCTCGTATTGACACAACAAGAATACTAAAAGTCTATCTTACATGAAATGAAGTAAAAGGGGTTTGGAACAAGCATGCGATCATGGACAATACATCCTGGATAAGCATAATCGAGACATCCAATATCCGTTAGAAAGTGTTCATGTCAAGTGTAGTTTATGAACATCTGGAAATGACCCATAGCTTCACTTCAATGAATAATGAATAATTCCATAACGTTATCACATTAAAAATGTAGAAGCAAAACATGAAGTCATAAAATTTTAAAGTCAGCAGCTTTTTTCGTCATGACGTATCGTGCCCTTACCTTTACTTGAAAACGTTTTGAAACATATGAATATTTAAAAAAGATTTTAAGTAAATAACCTCGTACTGGGATTGGATGCATATACATACACAACAAAAATGTATTGTATAATCTAGGATTTTAAAATCCATTCAAAATTAGCACAACTACCCATCACATACAATAAATAGTTGTTTCAAAATCACAAGCTACCCATCATCACATCGAAAAGTAGCTGGTGAAAAATACTATTTAGAATCACGAGTGGCAGGAAGCAGCAATTTTAAAATCTAAAATATTTATGTTTCGAGAGTAATAGTCTCTTAACCCATTATCAATCCAAGACTTTTGAGTCGTTAGGAATTTTAAAAATCAAAACCCAAGACTCATTAGCAAACTAAGATCAAGTCGCATTTGATTATCTAGTCAAATATATATCTTCTCGGTTGACAAGATTAAATATTTTGTAATATAACTTTATACAAATTCATTATATAAGATACCTCCAACTCGTCGTATCAATAGTATTACTAATATAAGGCACTTAACTTTATCCATATATCAAGACTCCTTTATTCTCTAGTACATAATCTACCTATATTAAAAATTACACAAAAAGAATCAAATAATTATGAGATAACAAAATGTAAACAAATTGGTTTATGACATAATTTCATTCTTTACTAATTATTTAATCTCTTTATTGATTTATGATGTCAATAATTCAACCAACGAAAAAATATATCTTCAATTATCTTTCACTCCCAAATTATGATATACTAAATTTTTAATAACTTTTTCAAAATTATGAATATGAAATATTTTATCATAATTATGTTAGACGGAGATATATGGTCATCCAAACTTACATTTAGTTCTTAAATTGAGATGGAAACCTCATTTTCCTTTGAGAAAATGCACTGTTCATCTGTACTGTGTGGACTGCAATTGTCTAAGGTTAATCACCGTTTGTTTAATACACATTTTAAGCCTTTGAAAAGTTGCTCCTTGAACCAATCATTGAATACTGACCGACTACACAATACAACAATTTTTCCTTTCCAACACCTCTTAGTTCAACTTCTCCATCACCGAACCTTTTGACATAACATTCTCAACCGTTCAAGAGTCGAGAGCCTATAGGAACCAGACTATCTCTCTCTTAATATTTATACACAATATCTTAAAGTAGCAGAGTGACCTTTTGGCATAACATTCTCGACCGTTCAAGAGTCAATAGCCTATAGGAACCGAACTATCTCTCTTGATATTTATACGCAATATCTTAAAGTAGCAAAATGACTACTCAGTTCCTCTCTTGTTAGTGTACTTCCTCTCTTGTTAGTGTACTCATGCAACTGTATGCATGGGTGTAACTACTGTATGCATGGGTGTAACGACATATACCCTAACATATTCATATCAAATACAGGAAGAGAGCTACAAAGAGAAAGTAGGATAGAGAGGGAGTACGAAGGTGGGAGATAGTGAAAGAGGATAAACAGGAAGGGAGAGAGAGAGGAGAGAGGAGAGAGAGGAGAGAGAAGAGAGAGAGAGAGAGAGATGGCAAGGAGGGAGAGAGACAGAGAGAGAGATATCATTTAACAGCTATTTCTTTATCTGTGAAGGCTAAGGAGAAAGGAATGGATAAAACTATGTGAAAGACAAGTGTTCAACAATAAATTAGGCAGAAGAGATGAAGAGTACTATGAACTAAAATTACAACAGCCAATGGCCTGATTTGCCAGAAATTACAAGACATCATATACATACCTCCTAACAAAGAGATCCTCAACTCAGAAAAGGCAGATTAGCTTTCCCTTTTTCTTCCTGTTCTTCAAAACTGATAAGATAAAACGAAATTCTAACTCCGTCGTGAAGTCGTCTCGACAATAATTTTGGTTAGCACAAGAGAAAGAAGAGAAGAGAAGAAGTATTGAGTCAACAACAAAGCAGAAGTACAATCCCACCAAAAGTCCAAAGACAAAGTAACTGTTACAAGAAATAAGACAGTATGCGCCATATCATCTCCATTTTTAAAATCCTCAACACCAATTAAGCATTAAGAATTCATCACTTACGCGTTTAATGCCGTTGTTAACTCATATACTCTGCAGCTGGGAAAACGAGATGCGAATGATCGACCCACTAAGCGAACTAGCATGCTTGCAAACAAGAGCTTCAGTGGCCTGCTCCTCAGTGTCAAACATGATGAGTGCCTGTTTCTTCCCATTCATCTCAAAGAGCTTGGTGTTGATGATCGGCCCGTGCTCCTCGAGGAGATTCACTATTTCTTCTTCAGTCACTTCCTGGGATAACGATGAAATGTGAATCATCTTTGTTGGGGAGCAGCAGTAGCGGTAGTTCTTTGCAGCATTTCGGTTAAAACGATTGAGATTTGAGTTAGCATATTCATGAGTGTCAGCCCCTTGTGTAATGTTAGGATGCTTTGAGAAGTTGACCTCCAATCTCTTGCCAAACAACATTGCTCCCTATACAAAAATGTAAAATACTGTGAGAGGTATTTGTCACCCAAGAAACCAAAAGCCCTTTAACAAAACTAAAGCTTCAATAGACTTCAATAGAAAAACTGCACAAACCAATATACCAATATATTTTGCATGTTTTAAGCTTTTGGGTCTCATTGGAACTTATCTCGATACCAAAATAGGTGAATCTCTTGGATAGAATATAACAGCCCAAGCTCACCGCTAGCAGATATTGTCCCCTTTGGCCTTCCCCTCAAGGTTTTCAAAACGCGTCTACTAAGGAGAGGTTTCCACACTCTTATAAAGAATGTTTCGTTCTCCTCCCCAACCAATGTGGGATCTCACAATCCACCCCTTTCGGGACCCAGCGTCCTTGCTGGCACACCACCTCGTGTCCACCCCCCTTCAGAGCTCAGCCTCCTCACTGGCACATCGCCCGGTGCCTTGGCTCTGATACCATTTGTAATGGCCCAAGCCCACCGCTAGTAGATATTGTCCTCTTTGAGCTTTCCTTTTTGAGCT
The DNA here is from genome assembly GCA_033971965.1 of Cucurbita ficifolia. Lineage (NCBI taxonomy): Eukaryota > Viridiplantae > Streptophyta > Magnoliopsida > Cucurbitales > Cucurbitaceae > Cucurbita > Cucurbita ficifolia. The sequence continues at coordinate 10,393,183 of CM066970.1, forward strand.
TCCCCTCAAGGTTTTTAAAACGCGTCTGCTAGGAAGAGATTTTCACACCCTCATAAAGAATGCTTTGTTCTCCTCCTCAACCGACGGGAGATCTATCATAGGAGATACCAAAATAGTTGATCACATGTTCAAATTCCTATTATGTAATTTCTTCCTCAATATTTCTGCTTTTGGCTAGCAACTTAAGCTAAAGGCCTCGTATATAACGAGTTAAACATTGTCACAACTCCTTCGTCATAAAAGATAAAATAAATCTTCAGAAAATAAACCCCCATGCATGAGAGAAATGTAATAACACCAAACCTTCAAAAAGTGCACAGCTAATTCTGCCTGGAACCCATCTCCCATCTGAACAAGTGCATGATCAGGTTTATTCCGGAGAAGCTTAATTCTTGCAATGTTACCGTATATGGAGAAAAGGTTAAAAAGCTTGTCTTCATCTATTCTCTGTAAAAAGAAAATTAACGCTGGCGTCAAATATGAAAATATAAGCTTGAGGAGTTTAACAAAGAATAAAAAATTATTACTCACATCAGGATTCAGATTGGACACAAGGACTGTACACCTATCGTTAGTCCCGCTAACACCAGGTGGCAAACCCCCTCCAAATGCAGCAGCAACAGCAGCCGCATTGGCCATCTAAAAGTCAAAGTAAAAAAGACACATTATGAACATCAACAATAACGCCCAATTCTGTAGACAAATTTTATATCTTAAATTAATTTAAGAATTCCCTGATGTGATCAACCATATTCATCAAAGGATCTTGTGGAAAGTACAATCAATATAGTGTATGATTAATATATTATTCCAAAAGGAAAGGAATAATTCCTGATAATCAATGAATGATCTAATAGTAGCTTATATTCTTCTATCATCTCAACCATAGTTTGACAGGAACAATGCACACCTGTGGAAATGCAACTGGAACCAAAGAAAAAGAAGAAAAAAAAATGTAAGTATATGGTTTTCCTGAAAGAAAAAAAAGCATAAATACATGATGTGATATGATATATCAATCATGATAGAAAACACCAGCACCTGGTCCTGCTCCAGATGCTTGAAGTGCATACATGCCTCCCGCATCACCATATCCAGGCTGCTGCACATCCAGATAAGAAAATTAAGGTTTCCCGAAGGAGAGGGGCAAAGATTATAAGAAGTTAACGTGTGGTGGTACATACTTGAGATGACCGGCCTTTTGGTTCAGAAGGCAGGCTAGGATTTGTGAAATCCCTGGACCAATATCAAGAAGAAATATTCATACAAATATAATCCAAGATGCAAAAGAGAGGAAACTTATTGAGGATTAATTTTGCTACAAACCTCGAACGTTCATTGTTGTAGTTCACCTGTAATTCGTCAAGACTGCACAATGAAACCCATAATCTATAATTACCAAGTAAAGATGGAAAAAATCAGAAGCATATCATCATTGGTATAGAACCCACTTGGAGAACTGAATGTCAAGCTGACAGCAACCGTCATATATATTGCGTCCCTACAAAGAGTAGCAAAAGTGTCCATCTTTCAAGTAAATAAACCAGGATCAAGTTCGAAGTGACTGGTTGAACAGAAAGTAGAGGTTTACCTGTAGTGCAGTCCTAGCGGAAATAGCACATTGGCGAGTTTGATACTGAATGAGAGCCTGAAAACCTACATAAATGCAATTAAGATATTCATGCACAAGTTTGAAGACTCATTGAAAAAGAAAAAAAAAACACTTCAAGTAAAAAACAACAATGTATTTAGCAACAAGTTCTAGATGAAAGGCTTAATTTTGATTTGAGGACATAATGTTGCCGGTGCAAAAAGAGTTAGAAGTTAAAAAATAAATAAATTAAAAAAAAAAAAAAATTAAAAAAAAACGACTAACCCTTGATAACTCGAGAAGGGAAAAAAGAAAGACAAACAACTCCAACAGAACAGAATTTCAAGATATCCATGCATAAAGTGATGATATGAGAAAGGGGGAAGAAGAGAGAACTTAATCTAACCAGCTGACTTCTGAAATGTCACGATCTTCTCCACAAATCCATGTGGGAAAAACACTTGATGCAGCACTTCCACTGTAATGGGATATAGCATGTGATGGATTGTGACTAAGAGTATTCGATTTGGCTGCTCCAGAGAGTGACCAAGAGTATTCACATGGAGAAGGACGAGAGAAGGAAATAAATTGAGAAGAAAAAGAGATCCAAAAATATTATGCATGTTTTTTCTAAAATTATAGAGTACCAGCAATCTGACAAAGACGCCTAGCTAGGCGTTGGGTAATGGATACTGATTAGTAGTATAGTAGATACATTATCACTAATACCAGAAGCTTTTGCTGTTTAATTAAAATGAACTTAATCAACTCTTTCCTTTATTCCACTAATTTCAAACGGGGGCTCATTAATGAGCCTGACAAGTCTCAAGCTGTCAACAAGTATTTCACATGGGGAGGAAAAAACAATAGTGCATGAGTATGAAATTAGTATCACCATATTTGATTAGGTTCCATTTAAATTACATCATTATTATAGAGAACAATCGATATTCAGAATTCAAAAACATAAAATGGAAATAATGCTTACGGTCAGACAATCAAATGTAGAAGTGGGTCTTCAACAAAAAATTTGATATTTATTCCAAGAAATGCCCATAAATTATCTGAATAGCCATACAATAAAAGAATATACCAACCAACGAGGAACATTACATTAAAATATCATACATTTCAGAAAAAAGTGGGAGGGAAAGAAGGCAAAAATAGTTGTCCTAAAATATATATAGTATACCATACTGTTAGAAGCAAGAGAGATTCCAGCATGATAAAGGGCTGAAAAATACAAATCTATCATGCTTTCACCAAAAACTTAATGTGGTATCACGAGTACCGACTATTCAACACAAAAACTATGCTCTAACTCATTACATTGCATATTTATCGAGGTCCATTCCCTCGGTCATTTCAGAGTTTCCATCATGATAACTAAGCATTTTCCTTTTAAAAGTCAGGTAAATAGTTACAAACCTCATCTCCTCGTCCTTGAGCATTCTGATCAGCAGTAGTTAGCTCTTGATGTGATGAAAACTGGACATAAACATTCCTCCCCCTGAAGGACAGAGGAACTCAAACATCAGATACCTCATTTAAAACTATATTTGGAGGGAAAAAATGATAGTACTCACTTTATCTACCAGAGTAAGAAAAATAGACATTGCAATGGGACGATGATTGAAGAGATTCCTAATTCTATTGACTCACGATCTATGTACTTACCGAAAGAGCACCCCCTCTATCCCACAGTCCCCCTAAATATTTGCTGAGATTATCTCTTATTCCAGTACTCTTAGAATAAGCCCTACATACGTCAGTATCCTAACTACTTCACAGATGCACACGCACCATGCACCCACTCCCTGTTCACTGTGTACTTTCACAATCAGAAAGTGTAATTACCCTGCCCCTAAAGAGCCACCTCGTCAGAAGCTGAAAGTTAGGACACATGCTCCCAAATTGCATCTTAGTTGAAGCATTCTCCCAAGTTGTGTCGTAGATGAAACATCTTCCCGACAAATCAAAATTTTGAGGGTGCTCAAGTTCTCAGTGGCAGTTCACAGCCCCAACACTTCGGCATGTTTTACACAGAATCATATCAGATGTGAACTGGTGGTAAAGGAACTATTAGGAAAGTGTGGTCAGCAGCGTCAGCTGCCTTCCTCAATTGAGGGTATGTGTGAATAATTATTGGTATTATTAGGCATGTTGAGAAACAACTGCAAGCCTCATCCAGATTGAAGTCAGTTTTTATGCTGCTAAGCCAAAGGAAATGCAACGATACCATTATTGGGAACAAACATACAATAATATGCAGTGAGGCCAAGAAAACTATGCAACCCAAAATTGATGAAATTACACAACTCGAACCCAATAAACTTGAGAAAACACTAAACTGAAGGAGAAAAAACTACCATGAACTTTCCAGATAACAACAGTCTAACTTCAGTCATTGCAACTTCTCCAAAAAAAAAAAAAAGAATAAAATTACAAATAAATAATAAACAAAATCCTTGCAACTTCAGGAAACAGATCAAATGACAGCATCAAAACTTGGAGCCAAGACTTCAACTTCTGAAACATCAAAACTCTCTACCATCTTGTAAATTAAACCACTACCTAGAACAATATAACTCTGGTAGGGTAACACAATAGAGAACTTTTGTTGCTTACTAGAGCGAGCAAGATACAGAGTCAAGCGGTGAGTGAAGAGATTCAAGGGATCCTAGACTTTCCTCTGAGGTGAGATCTAAGCAACTCCTTTCTCTACCATAGTCCTTCCTAAACACTAGCTAAGATCGCACACTTACTTGAGCACCGTCAGTTACAAAATTATAATAGGACCCACATATTTTGGCATCCTAACTATTTAACAGTTGCACTCTCCACTCTTCATGCTATATACCGTTGCAAACTATGGTAATGCTAACAACAAAAAAGGGCCAATTAAATTTGCAGGGATAAATTTTAACAACATAAATACCTAATGCTAGGTTGAACATTTGCAAAGAACTGCAAAGCATTAACTGCTGAGGGAACATCTTGCATCTGGATAAGAGCCTGAATTCATGACATGACAAAACAATGAATATTCCACATTAGCTCACATATAGAACAACCTCAAACATGCCACTGTATCAAAGTGAAGTCAAACCTGATTTTTAGCACGAAGCATCACAAGCTTGGTTATGACACCAAATGGCTGGAATAGCTGAAGCAAATCGTTCTGCATGGATGTAAAAGAGTACGGATTCAGAGAAAAAAATCAGGAAATATGGGACGTTCAAAAGATACACACATTAAGTCATTAATAATACAAATAAAAGTTGAAGTGAAGATATCACAATATAGAAACACCCTTCAATAGAGTTCGAAATACCCCCTTTGGTGAACCAAAATTAAAGATAAAAAAATATTTGTGGGAATATTTGTTTTGCAAGAATGAAAATATAATCATCCTGAGATTGCAACAGTGCTATTGCATTTATTTCATAAATGCAGACAAAAGTTTCCCACTAGCTTCCCAAGATTTACAGACTCATCGAGGATAAATGCACCAAGTATGCATTGGGGAACTCTGGCTAAAATAGTACAAATGAGGTGGTCGGGAGATCAACCCTTCTACGCACGTTACCTCGTTTGTATCATTTCTCCTCGATAAGGAACTACTTGGTGGCATATGTGTTGCCTAATTCTTGTTTCCCTCCTCTCATTGATAGGGGAATTTTGTTATAGTCCGAAGAGAAAGGATGCTTAAATTTGGAGTTTTGTCCTTCATATGACTTTTCTAGCAAATCTTTCTATCACCACCTAGTCAATCTTTATCCCTCAAGTGTTGTCTAGGTGAAAATTTCAAAAAAAAGGTTAATTCTCAAGTGGTGTCTATCAAAAAAAAAAAGGTTGATTTTTTGTGTGAGAGGTTTTCCACAGAACGGTCAACACCTAGGATAGCATTTCGAGAGTTGTGCAAATTGAAAGGGTTGTTGTGTTGTATTCTTTGTAGACGAGTGGCTGAGGACATTAATTAAAATCTTTGGAGTTGTGATTTAGCCCATGTTATTTGGAGTTGCTTCTTCAAGGAGTTTGGCTTGAACCTAAATAGACATAAGAGTTGCAGAGTGATGATCAAGGAGTTTCTTCTTCGCGCTCCTTGTGAGAAGGGAAAAGGAAGATTTTTGTGACAAACTAATGTTCATTATTAGGTGGGATCTTTGGGGAGAGGAATAATAGAGTCCTTAAAGGACTTGAGAGGTCTTGGAGTAACGTTTCGGCTCTTATTATGTACAACATGACTTTGTGAGCTTCGATGGCTAAGTCGTTTGACAACTAGCCATTAGGTCTTATATGGCCTATTTGGAGGCCCTTTCTTTAAGTTGCCTCTTTCTTTTGTGCAGGTTCTTTCTTTATGTTGCCTCTTTCTTTTGTGGGCTCTTTTTCTTCTATGTCCTCGTCTTTTTTTTCTTTTTTTTTTCAATAACAATTTGGTTATTTAACAAATAAAAAAGGATGTATAATTAATGTATAACTAGGAGTTGTTTGGTAATTTTGTTTGAATTTATTAATTGTGATAGTTAGTTCTAGATGGTTTAGCAGGCTTAAATGCTCTAGAAATAGAGATATCTCACACTAATATAACTATTCAACATTAGTAATGTTTTGGTGGAGAGTTCTTGATGATTTCTTTCCTTGGCTTCTTAGTTGTATCAATTTTGGTATCAGAGCCCAATTTTCGTGAGAATTGAAGGAAAATAGAGAAACTAAAGAAGCTGGATGGAGATCTTCAGATCAACAAAATAAGTGGCTTCAGAACAACATTCAGAACTTCATGATGTTGTGAGCCAGAGGACGGGAATTGATGTAGCATAGTTTGTGTGTAACTAGGAACAGTGTATTTAATGCTTGAGGCATGGTACACTAAAGTGCAATAGCCCTCCGGGGTTTAAGCGCGAGGCACCAAAAGAAAGGAGCAGGCTCTTTTTTATAAGGCTTACAATATAAAAAAATGTAACTAAATTTTTTATATATAAATAGAGAAAAAAAAAATGAATATCTTATACGAATATTCATGTGTTTCTTCCTTAGAAGTTAGAAAAAACTAAAAAACAGGATAGAAGTCGGTCTTTTTCAAACACTGATTATGGGAGTTTGGTAATTTTCTTTGAAATTGCTGATTATGTAAGTTTAGTTCGATTAGCAGACTTGAATCCTCTAAGGGCCAATCTCTTGCATTACTACACTTTCAAACATTAGTAACGATTCTGATTGAAAGCTCTTGGAGATTTCTCTCGTTTCATGCTTGGTTGCATCATAACATAAATGAAATTCCACTTACAAATTAAAATCTTCTAACACAATATACAGTGCTCCTAAATTCTAGTACCCATCAAATTGCAATAGCTTCTGTAGTGATAATTGGAGAGAAAGGATGTAAATTATATCAAAAGCAATCATATTTACAAGGTAGCTTAGCAAGTGAAGCATGGACTAGCATGCAGCATGGCAACAGCTCATCTACCAATATACATTCGCAGCGATTATTTTAAATTACAAAGTTATCAATTGAATTTGAACTTGAGAAGGATAGAGAGAGATAGAGAGAGAGATATGGACCTCTGATATTTCATGGCCAACATTCCGGACGTGAATAACCTTTGAGGGTTCAGTCATCCTCAACTGCTTGCAGCAAAAAAAAAACACCCAAATTAACATTTCCAGAGGCTTACAAGACCAACTCGACCATTCTAAATGAAAGCAAAGAAATTAAGCTTCAATAAGGGTTGACAATCCCAGTTTTCCAGAGATTAATTTAAATAAAAAAGGAACAGTGATTGTCCTGCCGCAATGCAGGCTTGAAACCCAAAAACAAAGAAAAATTGACCAATCACAAACCAGAAGCCCAAAATCCCAAAATTAGAGAAAACCCAAATCAAAGTACCACAAAGAGTTCATAATTCAATCAATAAACAGTCAATGTTCATACAAAACAAGCAAAAACAGGAGCACCAAAGGTCAAAAAACCCTAGACTACTTCCTCGACACAGCAATCCCAGCAAAAATTAAACGAGTAGATGAAAAAGAAAGAACACTTCGTTGTTCTTGTGTTCATAGTATCTTCAAAGTAGAAAGAAATCAAAGAAATGGAAAGAAGGCTTGCCTGAGAGGAGAGAGAGAGAGAGAGGAGAGAGAGAAAAAGAGGCGAAAATGGAAGAGAAGGGAATCAGAGACTCAGAAGCGAAGGAATAGATCGACTGCCTCGCGCATAATACTGCTACCGTTGCCCTATGCTTCGCACCCCACTGGATTTATCGTACACCCTCACCCATATTCCTTTTTTAGGCTAAAATGGTAATTCACCACACATCCATGGTTTCTTTAACTTAATGCTACTACTTGTAATCCCACGTGTAGAATTACACCTTCCCTTCCCCTACATTTTTTTTCCCTTTTTTTTACTCTAAATTAGTAAGTCATTATTTTAGTTTTAGGGTTTCAAATTCTCGAGAAAAGCAAGATTAGGGTTTTTTTTTCTCTCGAGCTTAAATGTTGTACGTGGGAAATTGTTACTATGTTGTCGGGTAAAGCAGCTTGGAGGCCCATTTGCAATTGCTCCAAAATCTAATTTGCTTGTCTCCACCGAGAAAAAAACATACACAAATGTTAAACGTGTCTCAACCTCTCGGTTTGAAATTTTTTGTGTGCTGAAATGATAGAGGTTTGGAGTGAAGGTGCTAGGAAGAAGGGCTTGAATGAGCGTGTTAGTGTGGTCACGAAGTATTTGAAATGAAGGTAGTAATTTGCTAACAGTGATAACTCAGAATGTGGTGCCAAAGGTCAATAGTCGACGAATGAAAGGTGATAAACAAAGGTAAGGAGGATGTGAGATCCTACATCAGTTGGAGAAGAGAACAAAACATTCTTTACAAGAGTGTGGAAACCTCTCCCTAGTAGACGTGTTTTAAAAAAATTGAGGTGAAGCCCAAAGAGGACAACATATGTGCAGTGGTGGGTTTGGACTATTACAAAAGAAGACTAATGTTGAGGAATGGTGCTAGTGTAGATGGTGGTGTACTCGTAGTGTGAGTGGTGAAATGCTCATGTCGTGGGCAGTGGTGGCATTGTGGACAATGTCGACAATGATAGAGTGCAACAATGAAAAATGTGGAGTCTTTGAAGTTTAAAGAATACAAAGATTGTAGAGCAGGGTTTATGTCGTCAATTAATAAGCTTGATTTGAACAAAGCCGAACATTAAGCATCACGTTGAAATTATGAGATTAGGTAGTCATGCATTGAAAAGTTAATAAATCATTATAAATAATTGTGTCAATTTATAAAGATATTGTTCGTTGAGCATTTTTAGGGGAAGAATTGTACTTTTATCTATAAATGGAACAAGTATTGTGATTTAAAGTATTTTTAATACAAAGTGTGTTTTGTGAGTATTTCATTCCTACTTCGATTATTCGTTTCAGTGTGTTTCGATCAAGGGTCAAAATCGACATTTGGTATCATAGGTAGGTCGTTAGAGGAGATGCCATGACGATACTCCAATACTTGTTACTCACAAAAAGTAACTTTATAGCGTGGGCATTAAAAATGCGTGTTAATTCACAAACACAACAGTGTGTGGAACACCATCAAGCATGGTGACGACATCGAGGAGCGCAAGGACCAGATACTTCTCCCTTATGATGACTTCATTTATTTTTTGTGTCACGTGCGTTGCGATACTTCCCCCTTGTGATGAGTTTGGACGCAACACCATGATATTATGCATACTTCGTTCTCTCCATAGCTTTTTCGGCAATGTAAGTGTACGCTAGTCGAAGGTCAAGTTCAGGATATGTATACGAGCTTGCATGGGAGTCCATGTGTGCGTACGTGGGTTGTGTGTAGAGAAGTAATGCACATCCAATCACCCCAGACTCGGAAGTGAGACCAAGACCATGATAATGACAAAAGGATAGATCCAATATGATTACACGTGTTTGCATTTCCTGACCTCAATAGTAGAGCTACTTACGGAGTATTTTTAAATACTATCACGTGCTACTTCTTTTCAGATAAAGGTAAAGCACGCTTATACGGATGACGGTGCTACCGTGAAAACCAACAAATCGAAATTAGGGTAGTTGCATTTTATGTTTAAACTATAGCCCGTTGTTTTATTTCCTTTGAACTTATTGTGACTCCATTTTTAATTTTCTATTAATGTTTCTTTTATTTGAAATGAATTATACGAACTTTTAAATCCATGACATTGCTGTGATATGTTTTAAATAAATTTTTCAGTGTATTGTAGTCATGTCATGTATACCGTAGAGACATTATTTTAATAGTAAAAATAAGATCGTTACATTTTTTCTTTATTACTATTTTACCGTTTATTATTACTTCCATCATATCGTGATTTCTAGCATATCGGTTGAAGTAGATTCTTCTTTTTTATCAATCAAAACCCCTTCCCAAACTGTACAAGCTTCTTCCAAAGCATACGGTTTTCTGGATGTAGATGATGATATCTATACATATGGATCTTATATATATCGTCCAATGAAGTACCACATGTGATATGATAAAGAATCACTACAAGGGGAGTAAGATTCGGATTACCTTGTTGATCGAATATCTCAAGGCAAGAACATTGTTTGAGATTCGAATCACTCCACAAGCAAGATCGATCATGTCTAGCTTGAATGATTCTTGTTGATCAAATATCTCAATGCAAGAACACTTGTTTGAGATTCGAATCACTCCACAAGCAAGATTGATCATGTCGAGCTTGAATGATTCTACATGCAACCTAAACTACATAGAATTGCAAAGAAATTTAGGCTAAAGAAAGCACAAATGCTCCTTTTAATATATTTTCCCAGTCTCCTTCTAATTACAACATACATGGCTTTATATAACCTCAAAAAGAAACCAGTAGAGGCATTCTAAGAGCTGTAACATTCATACTTTATGACCATAATTAACAATTAGGTAATTGTAACCTAAAGTAAATAAAATGTCTTAAATTATATTAATGAAATACAATTACTCTAAATTGTAACCTACCCAAAATTTATAACAATAAAACTTCTTCTTCGATGGGGCATGAATTGAAATATCTTTTTGATAATTTCAACAACATTTTCTTCACATCTTCATTGAAGTATATTGTATGATTGATGTCTCTTGGTTCATATCAACATGAGTGGATATATAGGAATATAAATCCGCCGAATCACTCATTTTATGATCTTCTACCTCCTAGGTCTTCTCGTTCCTTCATTTGGCTTATGTTCTTCATGTAGCATTCAGACCGAATGACTCTATGAAATTACGTCGACACTTCCACGTATTACGGGTAACGTATGAGACATCTCTATTTTTCCCCTCGGGAATCCTTAGAATTACTACTGCTTAGCTTTCAATTTGCCTCTGACCATCAAATGAAATGTGAATAACCCGTCCTCCTCTCTTTGAAACAAGGGACGCTTCTGGTTCTGTCAGTGCTTGAAACAATTTAGTCTTCTCCATATTACTATATCTCCAGAGTCAATAATTTTATATGAGGAACTACTGAACTCAATCACTTGCTGTCGTTACTCTTCAGTTTTTTGTTGAGGTCTATCCTGTGGAGGTACTCAAATTGGATCAGTGATCGATTTCTAGGTTTCGTCGTAAACATAATTAGTTACTTCCAATTACGTAAATCAATAGTTCAAACCGCACTCAAAGGTAGGGCATCATTTACTCCGTATACAATATTTAATTTTTTTAAAAGTAACATGTATGGTTAATTATTAATTTGATAACCATACTATATATATATATATATTTTTATGTATACAATGAAAATTAAATTAGTTAAATTTATTTTAATAATTTAACTTAATAAAAGTAAATTAAGTCAGGTAATAAAAATATTATTTATTTATATGAAATTATGAATATTAAATATTTAATTTTTCGGTATTTTATTATTAAATTTTTTATTATTTTGTTATTACCAATTAAAATATATATTTTACTAATATTTTTATGTCAAGAAAATTACAGGGATTTCTATGACAGCTTATGGGATGTTTTTTTTTATAACTATTTTTATGTTTTATTTTTAAAATTTATTTATTGATTTAATTTATCCTTGAGGGCATTTTAGTAACTTTGCAATCTAGGGTTTTCAACGTTCCATAGGATAAATATTGAAGTTGCTCTACTTCTTTCTCTCTCCAGTTCGTTAAGCATTGCTGCGCCGAAGAGCACTAATCCCTCCTCCTTTCGTTCGCTTTGTTGATTTCCAGATTCCGCCATGGCGACTGGAGCTGCACCGGCGCGTCAACTCTCACAGAAGGAGGCCGACATTCAGATGATGTTGGCAGCCGAGGTTCATCTTGGCACCAAAAACTGCAATTTTCAAATGGAACGATACGTTTTTAAGCGCCGAAATGATGGTGTGTTTACTGCCTATTCGCCTTAAGATCTTCTATGGTTTGTAGTCTTAGTTTTGTTTTTTGTTTTTCATTCTTCTCGATGATTTTCGCTTGGAATGGTTCGGAAAGTGCCAATGGGCGTGTTGTTATTGTTGTTTAATTTCTTTTCCTTGAATTTATAAGAAAATGTTGTGATTTAAATTTTATTTGTTTTTAGGCGTGAAGTTTCAGTCTCTGGCTATTTGTCTGTTTATCACTTTAAATTGTTACTGTATTTTCCGAAGAATTTTCTCCAAATTCTCCCTTGATGAATTTTACATTTCTAGTTTGATACTAACTTCAGATGCAATTTTGCATTTTATTGCTGAATGTTGATTAATAGGGTTTGTTTTTCTACCGCGTTGAACTGGAGAACTTAGTCTAATCTACATCGTTTTGAGAATCGGTTTTCTTTAGTCTGTTGCTCAAAAGGAACTCTGAGTTTATTGAAGGGGTCAATGCTGATTGTCTCTACAACATGTCAATGTTAGGTTATTTGAATTGTTGCATTGTGGTCGTGTACAATTTTTCCATTTTGAAGTTCTCCTTTTGCTTACAGGTATCTACATCATTAACCTTGGAAAAACATGGGAGAAACTTTACATGGCTGCTAGAGTTATTGTGGCTATAGAGAATCCTCAAGATATCATTGTTCAATCTGCTAGGCCCTATGGTCAGAGGGCTGTTTTGAAGTTTGCTCAGTACACTGGTACTCATGCTATTGCAGGAAGGCACACTCCCGGAACATTTACCAACCAGCTTCAGACGTCGTTCAATGAACCGCGTCTTCTTATACTTACTGATCCTAGAACTGATCATCAGGTGTTTAATTTAGAAATCAATAACAGTACATGGTTTCAATTTAAGTCCAAGAAGAATGATGCCTTTATATTTTCAATTATGTTTGAATTCATGCTTGTTCCCTAGATTTATTTGTGTTTGGATTCACTTGATGCTGTTCTTTGTTGACGTCGCTTTGTTGATTCGAACTTGCAGCCCATTAAGGAAGGTGCCCTTGGGAACATTCCTACAATAGCCTTTTGTGACACTGATTCTCCAATGCGGTATGTTGATATTGGAATACCGGCTAATAACAAGGGAAAACATAGCATAGGATGTCTGTTTTGGCTTTTGGCAAGGATGGTTCTACAAATGCGTGGAACAATTCGTGCTGGGCACAAATGGGATGTTATGGTAAAATTCTTAATGCAATTTTGTACTTGGAATTTAGAAACCACGTTTTGGCTGAATATTTTAAATTAATTACTATTCGTGGGAACTATTTCCTTGTGTAGGTGGATTTGTTTTTCTATCGTGAGCCAGAGGAGGCTAAGGAGAAAGAAGAGGAAGAGGCTCTTCCACCCCCAGACTTTGGCATTGCTGACTATGGTGCTGCTCCACTTGTTGCCTCAGATCAATGGGCCGCACAAATTTCTGATGCTCAGTGGGGTGCTGCAGATGTGGTTCCTGCCCCTGCTGCTCCACCCGCTTCTAGTGCCGAGTGGGCTCCAGAGCCAGGTTGAATTTGAGCTTTTGTCGTTAATTGTTTAATGGAATCTCTATCTGCCCTTTGGTGTGTCTATTCATTTAAACTAGCTTTGGTCTCTTTGAAGCACTTTTTCCTCTCAAGCTCTTGACTATTCACCTTGCCTGCTCTCCATACGAAGTATTTGATTAGTACCTACCCATACTGCCAATTACCCTGTTATTTGCCATTACATTGTTTTTGCATTTTAGACATCACTGTCCAGGAGTTATAAGATGCATTGGTCTCATGTTTGAGGTGCTTTAGATTTAAGATTTTAATGCCTAGTGTAACAACCCAAGCCCACCGCTAGCAGATATTGTCCTCTTTAGGCTTTCCTTGCTTCCCCTCAAGGTTTTTAAAAAGCGTTTGCTAGGGAGAGGTTTTCACACCCTTATAAAGAATGTTCCGTTCTCCTCTCCAACCAACGTGGGATCTCACAATCCACCCTTATTTGGGGCCAGCGTCCTTGCTGGCACTCGTTCCCTTATTCAATTAATGTGAGACCCCCAATCCACCGCCTTCGGGGCCTAGCGTCCTTGTTGGAACACCGCTTCGTGTCCAACCCCTTCGATGCTCAGCCTCCTCGCTGGCACATCTCCCGGTATCTGGCTCTATACCATTTGTAATGGCCCAAGTCCACCGCTAGTTGATATTGTCCTCTTTGGACTTTCCCTTTCGGGCTTCCCCTCAAGGCATTTAGAACGCGTCTGCTAGGGAAAGGTTTCCACACACTTATAAAGAATGTTTCGTTCTCCTCCCCAAATGACGTGGGATCTCACACCTAGACTATACTTGAGGCGTTAACCATGACAATAGTGCTTTTAAATGGTCAAAAGTACTCCTAAGCCCAAATGATATGGTTACTTCCACAATTTAGTGATCCCGCAAAGCAAGTGACAGTATGGTGCTAATTAAGTGCTTTGCTGGCTTTTCATATCTTATATAACATTAATTTTCCTTTCCTCCTCACACTCTACATGCATTTCTTCTCATTTTCTCACCCTTGTTGTTTCTTTGTTGCAGTTGCTGCATTGGGAGCAAATGAGTGGGAGGCTGCAGTAGCACCTCCACCACCGGCACCTGCTGCTGCTGCTGCTGCTGCTGATGGTGCAGCACCTTCCTCCGCCAGTTGGTTTTGAGAGAGAGAGGTCCTAACGATTTGCACTCAAATGGATTAATTATTATGAGTTTGCTTGTTTATTTAGGAATATCACCCTTCTTTTTTGGCTGCTTAATCGACTCAATTTTGTTTCTTAGTCCAGTTTTAGATTTAAAGATTGAATTATATCTGACTTCCAATTACATCTTCCCTCTTAGTCCATTTTTTTTTTCTCTTTTTGAGATATATGAGAAATTATTACGTAAACTTTTGCATACGAATAATATATAATTTTGGGTGGTAGAAGGTCCATGTTTCGTCTAAACACTTGAATTTGAAATGCGTGCGGTATACAGATTCTTGTTTCTTCCCTTGTGAGTTGTACCAATTCAAAGGACGCTTCTCTTTACTTTAGAATGTGATAGTTTGTGGACACCTTTGGAGTGCTTTGCCACTGAATTTGTACTTCACAATTACTTGCCAATTGACAATGAGATCTATTATTATATGAATGATACTGTTTAAGGGTGCTAAAACATTTCCAGGTTTGTGCAACAATAAATTCAAGCTACAAGTGCGGTTAAAACATTTCCAGGGTTTGCATGGGCTTTTCCACGTAACTCTGTTTAGTATTCTATGAACTGCCATTGTCATCATCCAACGTTCAAACTTGAAGGGGTTAAAAATACAGTGAAATTTTTTCACGTTTAAAATATAAAAACATTATATTTGTAACGTCCAAAACAAAGTTTAAGTTTAAATACAAAAAGAGAGCGTATTACAAAATGACGGACAAAACAAAAAACTAACCCAAATAGTGGAGCTCTGGTTCCTAGGCTCCTCTCTCCATGGCACTACTCTAGATCGACCAACTCCTAGTTGTCACCTAACAAACATGTAAGATATGGAGTGAGTATAAGATTCAATAAGTAGCCTACTTGTAGGCTCTTAATCATGTTCATGACGGATGCTAGGGTATCACACTCTTATCTTCAACATGAGACATGTCTTGGTTCTTGTCCTAGGAACCTTGATCCTTAGTTTCTGGTCATGTGCTCTAAATATATATCATGATTATGTTCCAAGGATCTTGGTCTTGGGGTTATGAGGTTATAAGTTCTTATCCCTGGCTGTACACTTATTGATTCCTCGTCCTTGAACAAGTTTAAGGAGAGTGGATCTCATTGGGCTGTCTACTTCCACTCCATACATAATGGATAGGTCCTAGTTTTAGCTCATGCACTAATATGATTCCTCGCCTTTGGATGAGTTTAAGGAGAGTGGATCCCATTGGACTGTCCACTTCTACTCCATACACAATACACTATACTAGTACTAGCCCTTAGACACTCCCTTGAAAGATCTTCTAGGTCACATGGTTGATGAACACTATGAACCTAAACTTGTCATTCTGCGAGAAAACATGAACAAGACACATTGTAAGTAAACATGGATAGGGTAAACCGGTAAGAACATGGGTAGGAAGAACTTGCATAAACATGGGCAAGACATCCAACCTATGTGACGAAAAACATTAGAAACATGAAACATGACACCTTGCGAGAAAACATGGATATGACACTCTACAAAATCATGGGCAGGGTAAACTTGTAAGAATATGGGTAGGGTAAACTTGCAAGAAACATGGGCAGGATATCCTATAAAAAACATGTGCAAGACATGAGGCGGAGGAAAATATGTGATTATGATGCACCACGTGTTAGGAGGTTTAAAGTAATAACTATAATTAGACATTTCATTCATAATATAGTGTAATGGATATTATATGACAATACAAAGAGCATATAAGTTATGCACCATCATAGATCAATCAATTTGCTAACTCAACAGTATGGTCACTTACCTGATTAGCTTGAGTTGTTGTCACTCATTTATCATTAATGAAAGTTTGATTCAGTACCTTGTGAGCGAGCCCAAAACATCAGTTTTAAGTTCAAACTTCTGCAAAAACAAATTGACTATCCAACAAATTTCAAATGAATGATTTGGAACAACTTGACATGTCCCATAAATCTTAATAAAGATTTCAAGGACAAAATGTTGTCTCAATCTCAAATATCTTATATCGACAAAATTATTATCGAGTATTGTATGCAATGATAATGCTAATTTCATTTAAGGAAATGTATCCTAAAACATCTCAAATGTTGAAAAAAAAAAAGATTGACATTTATGTTTTCATTATTCTTAAATAAACAATGACGACTCCTATACAACACAATTCCCCTACGCTTCAATGTTCATTGTGGAGTGCCCTTATTTGTTGAGGATTGTTGGGAGTGAGTTCCACATTGACTAATTTAAGGAACGATCACGAGTTTATAAGTAAACAAATACATCTCTATTGGTATGAGGCCTTTTGGAGAAGCCCAAAGCAAAGCTATGAGAGCTTATGCTCAAAGTGGACAATATCGTATCATTGTGAGATCCGTGATTCCTAACATTATTCACCAAGAACAAGCAACTGAAACAAAAATTACACAACTACCCTGACAAAAATAAACATACAATTACTTGCAAGACGAACTCATACAACGGTATAAACTTGTATAATTATACAAGAATCGACAATGGGGATCGAAACTCGTCACATTCAAGTACAAAGATCCTATTCCCTCAACGATACTCAACAATCTAAAAAATTCGAGCGGTATTATTGAGAGAAACAGAAACAAGGTATTCATGGTTAGCAGACACCGAGAGAGATTGGACGGCGTCGGAGTGCCCGGTGAAGGTTCTTACACATTCTCCAGAGAGGCTATCCCATATTCGTACTGGACCATCGACACATCTGGTTGCAAGATATCTCGACGTGCCAATCCAAGTAAGACATGACACTCCATCCTGTCCAAATGAAGGATTATGAAGATAAATGTATTTTACAAACTTAAAAACATAATTTAGTAGTCAATAGACCTCGTGCTCGCATGTACTGCGTGGCGTCGACTGTCGAAGATCCCAAATGATGAGCTTCTGATCCATTCCGCCAGTTGCAGCCCAAGGGGAGCTGCCATTCAAGATTGAAAAGAATCAGAACATTCATTAGGGGCTATAGAAAAGTTAGTGTATAAAATTTTGCACTAAATTTTGAGGATGGTTGGGAGGGAGTCCCA
Organism: Cucurbita ficifolia; assembly: GCA_033971965.1. Taxonomy (NCBI): domain Eukaryota; kingdom Viridiplantae; phylum Streptophyta; class Magnoliopsida; order Cucurbitales; family Cucurbitaceae; genus Cucurbita; species Cucurbita ficifolia. Next base: position 10,410,949 of record CM066970.1, read on the forward strand.
CGTTGGCTAATTTAAGGAATGATCACGGGTTTATAAGTAAGGAATACATCTCCATTGGTAGCCTTTTGGGAAGCCCAAAGCAAAGTCATGAGAGCTTATGCTCAAAGTGGATAATATCATACCATTGTGGAGAGTCGAGATTCCTAACATGGTATCATAGTCAAAATGTCGAACAAATGTCGAACAAAGAAGTTGTGAACCTCGAAGGTGTAGTCAAAAGTGACTCAAGTGTCGAACAAAGGGTGTACTTTGTTCGAGGACTCCAGAGGAGTCAAACCTCGATTAAGGGGAGGCTGTTCGAGGACTCCATAGACCTTGAGAGAGGCTCTATAGTGTACTTTATTCGAGGAGAGGATTGTTGGGAGGGAGTCCCACATTGGCTAATTTAGGGAATGACTACGGGTTTATAAGTAAGGAATATATCTCCATTAGTATGAGGCATTTTGGGGAAATCTGAACGAGAAATGAGAGAATTAACGACCTGTCAAAAGTAGCAAGTGTCTTCATTTTTTTCTTTTATGAGAAAGTAGACTACAAAAGAGAAGTCCAGGGCCATAAAAATTACAGCTTACACCAGATACAAGCAACTAACTTACATAAAAAACACTTTCAATCCCTAATAATAAGTGTCTTCATTTCAATCTATCCATTAATAATACGTGTCTTCATTTCAATCTAATAATAAGTGTCTTCATTTCAATCTATCCATTGCACCGTACCTCGAAACATCAAAAATTCACATCCACTTAAGAAAATAGTGTTGAAGTGTGAGTTAATAAGTTTGACTTAGCAAAAAAAAAGTTATTAACCTAGAGCAATTTTAGGATAATTATTTAGTAGATATTGATTTGAATAAGTTTAGGGAAATTGTTATCTTAATTAGGAAGATTTGTTAGTAATTGCTTTTAACTTAAAAAGAGAAAGTTTAGGAACTTGGGAAGAAGTTTAGGAGATTGATTGTGCTTTCTCCATTGTAAATACTGATGAGATGTATGTTATTTTCACAATAAAAGAGAATTGATAAGCATAAGTGTTTAAGGTTCCTCTATTCAAAAGCTCTCTCCCCTCAAGTTGTTCTTCCGCTTCAGTTATTTGTTTCGACATATTTCGATCGTGGGCAATTTCCAACAGATCCCACATTGGCTGGGAGGAGAACGAAACCTTCTTTATAAGGGTGTGGAAACCTTTTCCTAGCAGACGCGTTTTAAAAACCTTGAGGGGAAACCCGAAAGGGAAAGCCCAAAGATGACAATATCTGCTAACGGTGGGCTTAGGCTGTTACAAATGGTATCAAAGCCAGACACCGGGCGATGTGTCAGCGAGGAGGCTGAGCCCCAAAGGGGGGTGGACAGGAGGCAGTGTGCCAGCGAAGACGTTGGGACCCGAAGGAGGGTGAATTGTGAGATCCCACATCGGTTGGGGAGGAGAACGAAACATAATTTATAAGGGTGTGAAAACCTCTCTCTAGCAGATGCGTTTTAAAACCTTGAGGGGAAACCTGGAAAGGAAAACCCAAAGAGGACAATATCTGCTAGCGGTGGACTTGAGTTGTTACAAACGATATCAGAGCCAGACACTGGAATGTGTGCCAGCGAAGACGTTGAGCCCGATTGCTAGGTCCTGAAGGGGGTAGATGTGAAATCACATCGGTTGGATAGGAGAACAAAGCATTTTTTATAAGGGTGTGAAAACTTCTCCCTTGTTGGAAATTGCCCAGAAAATTGCCCACGATCGAAATGTCGGAACAAATAACTGAAGCGAAAGAACAACTTGAGGGGGAGAGCTTTTGAATAGAGGAACCTCTTTACTAATTTTATTTTTTATTTTTTGAAATAGCATAGTGGAGATTGCGCAACCGATCTCCTAAACTTCCTCCTCAGGTTCCTAAACTTTCTCCTAAAATTAAGAAACTACTAACGAATCTTCCAAATCAATCTCCTAAACTTTCAAATGAATAACTACTACATCTTCCTAAAATTGCTAAGCTAATAACTTATTTTGCTAAGTGAAACTTCTTAACTCACATTCCTAACAGACGCGTTTTAAAATTTTTTTTGAGGGGAAGCTCAAAGAGAACGATATTTGCTAGCGATGAGCTTGGACTGGACTGTTACATGTCCGGACCTCAAATAGTCCTAGAGAACAACTGCCGTCGACCCTTCAACATTTAGCATTACAAGCAAATGCGATAGGCCAACCCAACAGGGTTGCACAACTGCTGCATTTATCATACAATTCAGGTCAAATAACCAAATGAAGTTCAGTAAAGGACACAAGATGCTAGGTCTCTTCTTCTCCTATAAAAACTAACACATAAAACCCATCTTTTTACGACTTCCAACCTAACCGTTAACTATTTACGAACTGCACTAACTTAATGTAATGACTCAAGCCTACCGCTAGCAGATATTGTCTTTTTTGGGTTTTCCCTCAAGGTTTTTAAAATGCGTATGTTATGGAGAGGTTTCCACACCCTTATAAAGAATGCTTCGTTCCTCTCTCCAACCGATGTGGGATCTCACAATCCACCCCCCTTTGGGGGCCCAACGTCCCTGCCCTTTGGGACCCAATGTCCTCGCTGGCACACCACCCAGTGTCTGGCTCTGATATCATTTGTAACAGCCCAAGCCCACCACTAGCAGATATTGTCTTCTTTGGGCTTTCTCTTTCGGGCTTCCCCTCAAGGTTTTTAAAACGCGTCTACTAGGGAGAGGTTTCCACACCCTTATAAAGAATTCTTCGTTCTCCTCCCAACCGATCGGGATCTCACACTTAACCTTAATTCTTCTCAATAGTTATGTAATGTACAGTCTAGTTGCTCAATCAAAGTCTTTCAAACAAACAGAGATTCAAAATGTGGCATAAACTGTTCATTCAAATGCAATCAACTTGAGACATGAAAGATAAATGGATGGGTTATTCACTGGGAAGAACGTCCCGAACCCCCTTTACTCCGCTAAATAACGAGAATATCATCGAAAGAAATTGTAGAAATAACCTTTCCGGTCGCTATGTTCACAATATGAACAGAACCATCTTTTGAACCAGTAAGAGCAAGGGTTGAATCAGAAGTGAGTGCTAGAGAAGTCAATCCTTGAGTATGATAGGGATGACCTGAATAATACAAAGAGATAACATCATCACCACTTAATAACTAAAAACAAGTAAAAAGCAGTGCAAAAAGGAAGATAAAAAAAACCACGGTGAGTCATTGTAACAATTCAAGCCCACTCCTAACAGATATTTCTTTTTTGGACTTTCTCTCAAGGTTTTTAAAACGTGTGTGCTAGGGAGAGGTTTCCACACATTTGTAATGAATGCTTCGTTCCCCTCTCCAACCGATGTGGTATTTTATAATCCACCCCCCTTCGGGGTCCAACGTCCTCGCTGACACTCGTTCCCCTCTCCAATCGATGTGGGACCCCCCAATCCACCCCCTTTGGAGCCCAGTGTCCTCGCTGGCACACCGCCTAGTGTCCACCCCCCTTTGGGGTTCAACCTCCTCGTTGGCACATCGTCCGGTGTCTGGCTCTGATACCATTTGTAACAGCTCAAACCCACCGCTAGCAGATATTGTCCTCTTTGCGCTTTCCCTTTCGAGCTTCCCCTCAAGGTTTTTAAAACGCGTCTACTAGGGAGAGGTTTCGACACACTTGTAAAGAATGCTTCGTTCCCCTCTCCAACCGAGATGAGATCTCACAATCCACCCCCCTTCGGGGTTCAGCATCTTCGCTGACACTCATTCCCCTCTCCAATCAATGTGGGACCCCCAATCCACCCCCCTTCGGAGCCTAACGTCCTCTCTGGCACACCGCCTAGTGTCCACTCTCCTTCGGGGTTCAACCTCCTCGTTGGCACATTGTCCGGTGTTTGGCTCTGATACCATTTGTAACAGCTCAAGCCCACCGCTAGCAGATATTGTCCTCTTTGCGCTTTCCCTTTCGAGCTTCCCCTCAAGGTTTTTAAAACGCGTCTACTAGGGAGAGGTTTCGACACACTTGTAAAGAATGCTTCGTTCCCCTCTCCAACCGAGGTGAGATCTCACAATCCACCCCCCTTCGGGGTTCAGCGTCTTCGCTGACACTCATTCCCCTCTCCAATCAATGTGGGACCCCCCAATCCACCCCCCTTCGGAGCCTAACGTCCTCTCTGGCACACCGCCTAGTGTCCACTCTCCTTCGGGGTTCAACCTCCTCGTTGGCACATTGTCCGGTGTTTGGCTCTGATACCATTTGTAACAGCTCAAGCCCACCGCTAGCAGATACTATCCTCTTTGCACTTTTCCTTTCGAACTTCCCCTCAAGATTTTTAAAACGCGTCTGTTAGGTAGAAGTTTCCACACACTTGTAAAGAATGCTTCGTTCCCTTCTCCAACCGATGTGGGATCTCACAGTTATTGGCTTTAAAGATAGACTAATTGGCTTTAAAGATAGACTAATGACCATACAATTTCATATGTCTGATGATGCATCAAGCATTCGGATGAAGGAGAATCTCCCCAATCATATCATTAGTGTCTTGATTACGAGCTAGGATAAAGCCAAACGTCTGAAAGAAGGAATTCCAAATGAATCTCGCAAACTCACGTAATCTAGATCTTTCTCCAACGTTCGACAGAGAATACAACAAAATAGGTCAACTAACAAGGCAAAATTCATCGATAGCCGATCCGAAGTCTTAGTTCGTTAGTGTAAAATGCTACGTAGATAGAATTCTTTGATTTTTTCACCTAAAGGTCATACGGGCAATGTAACTATCCTCTTTTCCTAGTGAAATAGAGCCACTACCACATGCATGACGTGACCTTTTTATGCGGAAACATTCATTTAAAAGAATTTATAAGACAATGTTATGGACTTAAACGTTCGCATTAAAAGCTTTAAAACAAAAGAACCAATGTGAAATATAAATAAATCAAAGAAAAGATCAAAACGATGTCCCAATCTAACCTAAGAGCTACAAAATAAATAAAATGCAACTATCCTAACACAAGTTTCATAGTCTTCAACACAACGCTGCCATCATCCGTACATGGGTTTCTTACTTGAAATATAAGAATAGCACAAGGCTGGGGTCGGGAAATGCAAACACATACAGAATGATGGGACCTATCATTTAAAACTGTGTTCTCTTAGGCGGCTTTCCAGTCCGAGCAAATTGGATGTGTAGTACTTTTCTACACACGACCCACACGTGCGAGCGTGGGCCCACCAGACGGGTTCGCACACCCTCTGGGCTGTTGCCAGACACCCAAAGGGATTAACGACCGATGTAGCATCATGGTCATTTTCGTCTCATAGTGTACGCGTCTATACACATCATAAAAGGGAAGTATTCTGATGCACGTGAACATACAATTATGCATGAGGTCCCCATATTTTCATCATGGCATAATAAATCATGCAAGACAATCCCCATTCTTTCATCACATATTACACTTGGTAATATGCGTACATAAACTCTCATAAAATCATTTCATTTATAACATAACTTTCAAATTATGGCATAAGAGTTGTGCATCGTAGATTTCCATATTTCAAAACATATCATGGTCTTACATAATATATTATAGTATATCATGATATCTTATAACATACATAGCTTATCCTAACCTAATATGCCATTTCATTTATACCATAATATTATTTGACATATCATATAGCAACACATAACATAACGTTACATGTCACACATATGACATGTGCAATTCTTCCAACCAAAGCCATAGTAGAACCACTTACTTGGTTGACCTAAGCCAGGGTTACTAATTATTCTTGGTAGTGGCCTGAATTTGCTCCTCATGGTTCAATTCAACCTCAAATCCATCATCTTGATAATATCAATTAAAACAGAATGAATGCAAGGATCAGCGACCTTGTAGTCCAATTATTGAGGATAAATAAATATCTCGACATATCTAATCTATCTCTTTTTTCTTCCCAAATCGAGTCTATTGTTTCGTATAATTTTTATTATTCTTGAAATTAATAGGTTCATATTTATAATTAACCTAAATAATTCATTTAGACTTCAAACAATAGGTTCCTAAATTTTATTAAGTATTTAACAAATTTTTAATCTTTCATTTTAGATTATGTTTCTCGGAATATAAATATGCTTAACGAATACAATACCTACCAACATACCATTTATTAAATACTATGATTTCATAATATATTTGAGAATTATTTACGTAAATAAAAATATATGTTTGTTATAATGTTCTAAAATATTCACATCAAGTCCTACTAGTATACAACCATATTATCTTAAGTTATGTTCATTGAATTGGGGTAAACAAGTAGATAATTTTTTTTATACTTAATTTCTGATCCAAATGAAAGCATGTGAGTATTTATCCATATTCACATCAAGCCCTGCTAATATATAACCCTTAATTTTTAAGATAATTCTTGACATTTAATTTTTAACTAAAATCTAAATAATTGTAACGAAATTAATACTATTCCATAAGATAAAAAAAAGATGTAAGATATAACTTATCTCCCTCCGATAAATATGCGTAAACTTCTTTCTAGGAATTATTGAGAATCTCGTGTTTGAGAAAAGATTGGTTGAGATACTCTCGGGAGATAAGGAAATCCATTTTTTTTTTCTTTTCCTTTTATTTTTTAATAAGTTAATTAATTAACTAATAAAAAAAACATAATTCCTATCTCCCTAAAATATCTCAACCAACTTTTTCTCAAACAAAACTCTAAGTAATTCCTACTCGAAAAAAAAATAAGACTTTTAGTTTAGGCAGATTTACTGGAGATAGATGTGGCTTAAAGAGTTCGTCACAATAAGTTATATCTTAGATTTTCATTTTCTTTTATCGAATGTTATTAAATTCTGGCATATACTTGAAATTGTCAAAAACACTTGAATTTGATGGTTTGGCATATACTTGAAATTGTCAAAACACTTGAATTTGATGGTTTGTTGAGGGAGTCCAAGAACACCTTCAATCTCTCAATCTCTTCATTATTGAATATACTAGTTTCCACAATCGTTTGTTTTGATTTGGACTCCTATATGATCATATGCTTGAGGGCTTGTAGGCTAAGGTGATGCAGTAGATGGGCTAGCGGACTTGATGAAAGTTATGACTTTGCTTTGGGCTCCCCTAAAAGGCCTCGTACCAATGGAGATATATTCCTTACTTATAAACCCATGATCACTTCCTAAATTAGTCAATGTGGGACTCCCTCCCAACAATCCTCAACAATCCTCCCCTCAAACAAAGTACACCATAGAGCCTCCCTTGAGGTCTATGTACCCCTCGAACAGCCTCTCCCCTTAATCAAGACTCAATTCCTTTTTTAGAGCCGTCGAAATTAGCCAATGTGAGACTCCCTCCTAACAATCCTCCCCTCGAACAAAGTATACCATAGAGCCTCCTTTGAGGTCTATGTACCCCTCGAATAGCCTCCCCTTAATCAAGGCTCGAATCCTTTTCTAGAGCCATCGAACAAAGTACACCCTTTGTTCGACACATTAGTCACTTTTGACTACACCTTCGAGGCTCACAATTCTTTGTTCAACATTTGAGGATTCTATTTACATGGCTAAGTTTAGGGCATGACTCTGATACCACATGTTAGGAATCACGACCCTCCACAATGGTATGATATTGTCCACTTTGAGCATAAGCTCTCATGGCGATATTGTCCACTTTGAGCATAAGCTCTCATGGCTTTACTTTGGGCTTCCTTAAAAGGCTTCATACCAATGGAGATGTATTTCTTACTTATAAACCCATGATCACTCCCTAAATTAGTCAATGTGGGACTCCCTCCCACAATCCTCAACAATCCTCCCCTCGAACAAAGTGCACCATAGAGCCTCCCTTGAGGTCTATGTACCCCTCGAACAGCCTCCCCTTAATCAAGACTCGATTCCTTTTCTAGAGCCGTCGAAATTAGCCAATATGAGACTCCCTCCCAACAATCCTCCCCTCGAACAAAGTATACCATAGAGCCTCCTTTGAGGTCTATGTACCCCTCGAATAGCCTCCCCTTAATCAAGGCTCGAATCCTTTTCTAGAGCCCTCTTACAAAGTACACCCTTTGTTCGACACATTAGTCAATTTTGACTACACCTTCGAGGCTCACAATTCTTTGTTCGACATTTGAGGATTCTATTTACATGGCTAAGTTTAGAGCATGACTCTGATACCACATGTTAGGAATCACGACCCTCCACAATGGTATGATATTGTCCACTTTGAGCATAAGCTCTCATGGCTTTACTTTGGGCTTCCCTAAAAGGCTTCATACCAATGGAGATGTATTTCTTACTTATAAACCCATGATCACTCCCTAAATTAGTCAATATGAGACTCCCTCCCAACAATCCTCAACAACAAATAGCGGTGGATGCAGTGGATGAAAGAGAAAGTTGTGAATGCTCGGTAACAAATAGTAGGCTTGTTGGATTGCTGGGAGAGACAGACTGATGTTGGGTTCGTGTTAAAAGGTCTCAAGGATCACTAGGAATGTACTAGTCACAGGCCGTGACCAAACTTGGTCATGGTGACGACATTTATGAAGGCTTTAAATGAAACTTGATCACAATTGATGATCAGTAGCTATGAAGGCTTTCCCGCTCAGATTAGGGTTTGGTTAAAATCAAATTTTCAGAATAGAAAAGCTCATAAATAAAAAAAAAAAAGAAATATCTCTTTAACTTAAAGGTTAGGAATAAGACCTCACCACTCAAGTTTCTAACATACCTCTCACAACATGAATATTTTCACCACTTCTTGGATTCCATATCCTCATTGTTGCATCATCAGAACCCGTGCATATCATTTTACCTGGAGCAACAAAAGGCCAAAATAATATCAAGGTCATTAGAAAATAAAAATAAAAAATAAAACAACGCACGAATTCAACTCCGAGCTTGGATTGTATTCTACACACAACCCACCTTGAGGAAGAGTGCAGATTTGTAAATGGTCTTGAGTTTGTAAGGAACAGCGACTCTCCACAATGGTATGATATTGTCCACTTTGAGCATAAGCTCTCGTGGTTTTGTTTTTGGTTTCCCCAAAAGGTCTTGTACCAATGGAGATAGTGTTCCTTACTTATAAACCCATGATCTTCCTCTTAATTAGTCAACGTGGGACTACTCTTTTCAATAATCCTCAACAATCCTCCCCTCGAACAAAGTACACCATAGAACCTCCCTTGAGGCCTATGGAGCTCTCGAACAACCTCCCCTTAATCGAGGCTTAACTCCTTTTCTGGAGCCCTCGAACAAAGTACACCATTTATTCAACACTTGAGCCACTTTTGACTACACCTTCGAGGCTCACAACTTCATTGTTCGACATTTGAGGATTCTATTGACATGACTAAGTTAAGGGCATGACTCTAATACTAGATTGTTGAACCCAACTCTTTGTGGGAAACACTCGCACTCTTTATTAACACCAATCGAGAATAGTTTACAAGACACTCGGTAGAAACTACTGCACTCTTTGTTTTTGATTTCTTGAGATGAAAAGCTATATAGGATGGAGGGGTATTTATAGTAGAGGCTGACAATCTATTCCTAAAACATACAATTATTGGGCTAGTGATAATATTTTAACCGAGTTTAGATTAGATTTTAATCCTTTTCATTTATTATTGAATACCCTTTCTTTCCACAAGTAGTTTCTCTAGTATTATATTTAGAATCTGATAATTAATTACATGGGAGAGTAAGAAACAAAAGAAGATTAGTTCAATACCATCAGGGGTAAAATCACTGCAGGTAACTGAAGCACCGTGACCAGAAAATATATTAAGATAGACACCTCTATCAGCATTCCACATCCAAGCCGTCGAATCTTCAGAACCAGCCAAAACCAGATGACCTCTTGGATGCCATACCCACTGAGATTGATAATGCTTATTATTTTTTGTATAAAGAACCAAATTTTCATTGAGCAATAATGAAAGAATACAGAGCACCAAAAAAAACCCACAAAAAGAAAGTCCCACTAAAGGAAGAGACTCTAGTCAATAACAATAAAACCCAACGTATAGCTAAAACAAATATTTCGTCGTCGTGCCTCAGTGAGAAACATAGAACCAAGGGACTATACGTGAGATCCCACATCGGTTGGGGAGGAGAACGAAGCTCATTCTTTATAAAAGGGTAGATGGTTTCGGAAAGGGGGTGCGGCGCCTCTGCTTGCCGATGAGACACCCGTCGCACAGCCTGTTCACGCCTTCGATTGCCGGCAAAACGTGTACCATCTCCTCCTTGTGTAGTTTTTGTAGGGTAGGAAAGTTCAAGTGCCCGTGCCTTGCATGCCACCTCCAAGCTACGGCTGACCGGTTGCTCTATCTCCAACTCCAGGATGTAAAGGCGCGGTTTGTCGTGCACCAAATTTACGTGAGCAGCCGTCGTCGATTATCGCAGACCTTGAGTGGGTACTCTTGCTGCTCGCCTCTTCCTCAGTGCTCTGCCCGGGATGGACCCCACGATGTGTGTATTTTCGCGGACACAACCCTTGCTGTGCTCCCTGATCACTCGCTCGACGACAACTCGACGTCCGTCTTTGCGGCGCCGGCTTCTTTGTGGCGACGTGGAGGAGTGAGTGAACCTGCTCGGGATGGACCCCACGATGTGTGTATTTTCGTGCTTTGCATTTTCTTCTACTTGAACTTGAGACCTATGCGTTGTTAGGTTGACGTTCTAACCAATTAAGCTATTCAACTTGGCTTTTGATAGACTTGACTTCTCCACAATGATATGTCACCGATAGATTAGGAAAAAAACACAAGAGAGACAAACGTATTTCAGATTCGGCTGAATGTCGGCTGATTTGTTTCTCATTCATTTGACATATTTAAATAACAAATATAACCTAAAAATGGAAAGAAGTTGCAACTCAATTAACCAGAAAATAAGGATCATTTTCACTAAAAAGTAGGATTTATCTAACAGAAGACTGATTCGCTCAACCGAGAATGAATCAACAAATAACAAAAGAAAGAATCAGAAGAAAAGTATGAGATCCCACGTTGGTTGGAGAGGGGAACGAAACATTCTTTATAAGGGTGTGGAAACTGTTAAAATATAATTACTAGCCCAATAGGGTTAAGCCCAACCATTGTATGAGTGACTATATATTTATGTTAAGAAAATGATTTAGGATTTTAAGAATAAATGTAGGAAGATGATTTAGAGATTTTAGGAATAAATTTAGGAAAATGATTTAGATACTTTAGGAAAAACGGTGAGAAATTTTAAGAATTGATTACCTATCATTAGTATCAATACCCCTCTACCCTACTTAGTTTATCATCCCTAGAAATCCCAAGCAATACAAAGTAGTAGTTTCTACAAAGTGTTTTGTAAATCTCTTCTCGATTGGTCTTAATAAAGTGTGCGAGTGTTCAACAATCTGGTATCAGAGCGAGGTTAGTGTAGGTTATTTGATCTCTTGGAATTCTTAGTATGCTCTATGGTTGCAGCTCTATCTGATCTTCCACATCAGAAACGATTTCTTGAGATTAGTAGTGAGTGAGTTTCTTTTGTGTCGTGAGTAGTCTGTGACTCTGCAAGTCTTGTGTCAAAAGAGCTTGTTTGGTATTACTAAGGTATAGCCAACACGATGGGTGATTTCCAAATCGTTGGAGGAATCAAGAAACTCAACAACAACTACAACACGTGGGCAACATGCATGATGTCCTATTTACAAGGACATGATCTTTGGGAGATCGTTGGAGGGTGCGAAACTACGCCGTCAGAGGATGATTCTAACGGTGCCTTGCGCAAATGGAGAATCAAAGCAGGCAAAACAATGTTTGCTCTAAAGACCACAATCGAATAAGGGATGTTAGAGCATATTTGGATGACAAGACACTGAAAGAAGCATGAGACACGTTTGTGATGTTGTTCTCAAAGAAGAACGATACGAGACTACAACTTCTGGAGAACGAGTTGTTGTCAATTTCACAACGTGACATGACGATTGCTCAGTGCTTCCACAAGGTCAAGTCGATCTGTCGGGAGATTACTGAACTAGACCCAAAGTCTGCAATTGGAGAAGATCGAATGAAGAGGATCATAATCAACGGATTTCGACCAGACTATCGAAGCTTCATTATTGCTGTACAAGGATGGCCCACTCAACCATCACTTGTAGAGTTCGAAAATTTGTTAGCCAGCCCAGAAGCCATGACTAAACAAATGGAAGGCACACATTGAAGGGTGAAGAAGAAGCACTCTACAGAAGTGCAAGTCGGAGCAATAATAGGCCATCTACCAAACGTGGGTACAATGGTGACAAAAGAAGAAGCCACCAAGGAAACTGCACAACCTGGGAGAACTCGGGAGAACTCAAAAGAACGACAACCAAAGTTCTCAAGGGAAAAGATTTGAGGGCATTTGCTACAATTGCGGGAAGAAGGGCCACATGTCCAGAGATTGTTGGTCCAAGAAAAAATCTGTCGAAAGCAATGTAGCATCCTCCAACATGGAGATGGAGGAGGAATGGGATGCAGAGGTACTGTATGCCATAGAAGAAGATGAGCAAGCACTCATGGCGATGATGGGAGACCATATCGATTATGAGAATGATTGGATCGTTGATTCAGGATGCTCAAACCACATGACTGGCGATCAGAGAAAATTGCAAGACAAGAAAGAGTACAAAGGAAGTCGTATGGTACGCACAGCAAATAACACACAGTTGTCAATTGCTCAGATTGGTAATACGACAATCATGCTTGACAATAAATCTGATGTAGTGTCACTACATAATGTCTATCATGTACAAGGAATAAAGAAGAATTTGTTGTCAGTATCACAACTAACAATATCAGGGAACTATGTCTTGTTTGTGCCAGAAGATGTGAAAGTCTATGAAGATATTAAGATAATAGGAAAGCCAACAATAGAAGGACGAAGAGTGGATTCCGTTTACGTTCTATCTGTAGAGTCTGCCTATGTTGACAAGACTCGGAAGAATGAGACAACAGATCTATGACATGCAAGATTAGGACATGTTGGCTACCACAAGTTGAAGCTGATTATGGAAAAATCCATGCTCAAAGGTCTACCTCAACTTGAAGTCAAAACAGACATTGTGTGTGCTGGATGTCAATATGGTAAAGCTCATCAATTACCATACAAAGAGTCAAGTTTCAAAGCAAAGAAACCATTAGAGTTAATTTACTCTGATGTGTTTGGTCCAGTCAAACAAGCATCGATCAGTGGAATGCGGTATATGGTGACGTTCATTGACGATTACTCAAGATATGTGTGGATTTTCTTTATGAAAGAAAAGTCTTACACGTTTTCGAAATTTCAAGAATTCAAGATGATGATCGAAGGAGAAGTAGGAGTGAAGATCTGTTGTCTACGTTCAGACAATGGTGGAGAATACACGTCAAATGAGTTCGATCAATATTTACACGAGTGTGGGATACGACGTCAGTTTACATGTGCCAACACGCCACAACAAAATGGTGTAGCAGAAAGAAAGAATCGACATCTTGCAGAAATTTGTCAAAGCATGTTACATGCAAAGAATGTTCCAGGAAGATTTTGAGCTGAAGCTATGCGAACGGCTGCCCATGTGATCAACAAGCTTCCCCAGCCAAGGCTAGGGTTTGTCTCACCATTTGAGATACTATGGGACATGAAACATACAGTGAGCTACTTCCGAGTATTTTGTTGTGTTTGCTATGTATTTGTGCCTGACCATCTACGTAGCAAATTTGACTAGAAAGCAGTCAAGTGCATATTTGTTGGATATGACAATCAAAGGAAAGGGTGGAAGTGTTGTGATCCAACAAGTGGAAAATGCTATACATCAAGAGATGTAGTTTTCGATGAAGCATCTACATGGTGGTCCCCGAAGAAGAAAGTTCTACCATATTCAAATAACATCGAAGAAATTCTACAACAGAAGATGGGGGAGCAAATTACACACACTCTGCCAAATGTTGATGTACCTGAAGACTCTAGTGACATTGATGTTGATGATGAAGAAATGACTCAATCAAGCGAATCTGTTGAAAAGGAAACGTCACATCAACAACTTAGGCGATAAAAAAGAATCTAAAAGCCAAATTATGCCAATGCAGCTATGGTAGAAGACGGAGTTAATGAGCCGGAGACATATGAAGAAGCATCACAAAACTCAGCTGGGCAGAAAGCAATGGAGGAAGAAATTATAGCCATAGAACATAATCAAACTTGGGAACTAGTGCTAAGACTAGGAGATGTCAAACCCATCTCTTGCAAGTGGGTCTACAAAATAAAGCGTCGACCGGATGGATCAATCGAGAGATACAAGGCTCGACTCGTAGCTCGAGGGTTTTCTCAACAATATGGACTAGATTATGATGAAACATTTAGTCTAGTGGCAAAGATCACTACCGTACGAGTTCTGCTAGCACTCGCAGCAAGTAAAGATTGGAAAATGTGGCAATTGGACGTGAAGAATGCTTTCTTGCACGGACAGTTATACAGGGAGATTTACATGAACCAACCAAAGGGATTTGAAAGTGCAGCTAATCCTAATCACGTATGCAAGCTTAGAAAAGCTCTTTATGGGTTGAAGCAAGCACCAAGAGCTTGGTATGGTAAGATTGCTGAATTCCTTACCCAAAGTGGTTATTCAGTTGCGCATGCAGACTCAAGCTTGTTTATCAAAGAAAGAGAAGGAAAATTGGCAATTGTGTTGGTCTATGTGGACAATTTGATTATCACTGGAGATGAAGAAAGAGAAATTCATCAAACAAGAGAAAATTTATCAGTACGTTTTCAAATGAAAGAGATAGGAGAGCTTAAACACTTTTTGGGCCTAGAAGTTGATTGCACAAATGAAGGATTATTTCTCTACCAACAAAAGTATACAAGAGATATGCTTCAGAAGTTCAGCATGTTAGAATGCAAACAAGCTTCAACACCGATAGAGACAAATGCCAAGATTTGTGCACATGAAGGCAAAAAAGTTGAACGATGAAACGACATACCGACAACTGGTAGGTAGTCTTATCTACCTAACTTTAACTCGGCCTGATATTTCTTATGCAGTTGGAGTCATGAGTCGGTACATGCAAAATCCAAAGAAGCCTCATCTGGATGCGGCTCGACGGATCTTGAGATATGTCAAAGGTACAATGGACTATGGTCTCTTGTACAAAAGAAGTAAAGACTGCAAGCTAGTTGGATACTGTGATGCTGATTATGCAGGAGACCACGATGCTCGAAGATCATCCACTGGGTATGTGTTCAAGTTGGGTTCGGGAACAATTTCTTGGTGTAGCAAAAGACAACCAACAGTATCGCTATCAACTACAGAAGCAGAGTATAGAGCAGCAGCTGAAGCAGCTCAGGAAAGTACGTGGCTGAAACTATTGATGGAAGACTTGCACTAGAGAATTGACTATCCAATATCACTTCATTGCGACAACCAATCTGCGATTCGCCTAGCAGAAAATCCGGTGTTCCATGCTAGAACAAAGCATGTGGAGGTACACTACCATTTCATCAAAGAGAAAGTCTTAAAGAAAGAAATTGAGATGCAGCAGATCAAGACAGATGATCAAGTGACAGACTTGTTTACAAAAGGGCTGAATACTGGCAAACATGAGAGTTTTCACTGTCAACTCAACATGGTGCAACGAATGAGGATTAGTGTAGAGGAGGAGTGTTAAAATATCATCACTAGCCCAATAGGGTTAAGCCCAACCATTGTGTGAGTGACTATATATTTATGTTAAGAAAATGATTTAGGATTTTAGGAATAAATGTAGGAAGATGATTTAGGGATTTTAGGAATAAATTTAGGAAAATGATTGAGATACTTTAGGAAAAACGTTGAGAGATTTTAGGAATTGATTACCTTATCATCTAGTATAAATCCCAAGCCATACAAAGTAGTATTTTGTATAGAGTGTTTTATAAATCTCTTCTCGATTGGTCTTAATAAAGTGTGCGAGTGTTTCCCACAGAGAGTTGTGTTCAACAACCTGGTATCAGAGCTTATGAGGTCTTTTGGGGATTATTGGGAGTGAGTCCCACATTGGTTAATTTAGTGGAAGATCATGGGTTTATAATCAATGAATACTCTCTCCATTGGTATGAGACCTTTTGGGGAAGCCCAAAGCAAAGCCATGAGAGCTTATGCTCAAAGTGGACAATATCATACCATTGTGGAAATCCGTGATTCCTAACATGGTATCAGAGCCATGCCCTAAAACTTAACCATGACAATAGAATCCTTAAATATCGAACAAAGAATTGTGAGCCTCGAAGGTGTAGTCAAAAGTGATTAAGTGTCGAAAAAAGGGTGTACTTTGTTGAGGGCTCCAGAGAAAGGAGTCGAGCCTCGATTAAGGGGAGGCTATTCGAGAGCTCCATAAGCCTCAGGGGAGGCTTATAGTGTACTTTGTTCGAGGGGAGGATTGTTGAGGATTATTGGGAGTGAGTCCCACATTGGTTAATTTAGTGGAAGATCATGGGTTTATAATCAAGGAATACTATCTCCATTGGTATGAGGCCTTTTGGGGAAGCCCAAAGCAAAGCCATAAGAGCTTATGCTCAAAGTGGACAATATCATACCATTGTGGAGATTCGTGATTCCTAACAGAAACCTCTCCTTAACAGACACATTTTAAAACCTCGAGGAGAAGCCCAGAAGGAAAAACCCCAAAAAGGACAATATCTACTAGCGGTGGGCTTGGACTGTTACAACAAATCTCTAGTAGGGTTAGAGATTAGAGACAAAAATCCCTTATCCACCATTTAAACTCAGTCTCCCTAATTAAAGATAAGAGAGTCATTATATCTATGAGGTGTTTCCTATCTAACAAATGACAGGTGAACCTAAGCGACAGAGAATGAGAGCTCCCTGAACGAACAACGTCAATTTTTCATAGAATTCAGAAAGAACAAACAAGGAAACATATAGCAAAGGGGTCTATCCCCCATCCACTTATCCTCTCAAAAATACGTTTCCTTCTCATCTTGCAAACAAAGGGAGATTATGAAAAATTTCTTTCCAAAGGTAGATATAAGTGCCTTTGACCCCACTTGACATCCATTCAAATGGATGAAGATAGTACTTGCTTGCCCATAATCTTATACTTCAAGATCTACATACTGAATGGCTTGGTTAAATTATTAATTTTATAAAAAATAAATATAGCTTTACCTCAATTCCCCCTCCAGGATCTTCAAGTGTGCATTTAAGATTCCCGGATGAAGTATCCCAAATTTGGATAACACCATCAAAACTCCCGGATGCAAGTAGTTGTCCATTTGCACTAAATGCTAAGCTAGACACAGAATCCTTGTGACCTGCCAAGGCAAAGAATGTGAAATTGGAACTTAGGAAGCATAATATAACACTTTTTGCATTTCCGCTAAGCTCATGCACACACCCTAAGCTCCTGAGCAAAATCTCCTCAACCGATCTTCCACATAAAACCTTTGTCATCTCCACCACCTGTCGCAACCAATGTCGCATCGATTGGACTACAAGCCACCGTGTAAACCTCACCTATGGAGAAGTGATACCCCAGCATGAAGAGACAGGTTAAAATATTCACATAAATTTTAACATATGCATGGAAAGACACCTGCACTTATACGATGAGTAAGGACAAACTTCACTTCGATTAGGAAATTTTTTTAGAGCTATTTACACTCCATTTTGATTCAAACGTTTTAGACATGGGGTTAGATCATCAGTTGATTCATCAAATTAATATACGAATCTTATAAATGTTGGATATGACCCACGATTGAAATATGTCGAAACAAGTAAAAGAAGCAAAGGAACAACTTGAGGGGAGAGATCTTGTGGAACAAAGAAACCTTAAGTACTTAACTTTTCAATTCTCTTTTTTGTTGTTGTGAAAAGAGCATACATCTCATGAGTATTTATAGTAGAGAAAGCACTAACTAGCTTCCTAACCTTTCTCCTCAAGTTAAGAACCACTAACTAACCATCTTCCTGATTAAAACACAAAATTTGGTCTACAATTTGACAACTGCTACCAGTTCTCCTATAATTGCTCCATAAGTTAGTAACTTATTCTACTAAGTCTACTAACAATTCTCCTAAAGTTACTCCATACGTTAGTATCTTGTTCTACTTAGTCTACTAACAATTTAACTTGTTCTACTAAGTCTACTAACAATTCTCCTAAAGTTACTCCATAACTTAGTATCTTGTTCTACTTAGTCTACTAACAATTTAACTTGTTCTACCAAGTCTACTAATAATTCTCCTAAAGTTACTCCATAACTTAGTAACTTGTTCCACTAAGTCAGACTAACAATTCTCCTAAAGTTACTCCATAAGTTAGTAACTTGTTCTACTAAGTCTTCTAATAATTCTCCTAAAGTTACTCTATACGTTAGTAACTTATTCTACTAAGTCTACTATTAATTCTCCTAAAGTTACTCTATAAGTTAGTAACTTGTTCTACTAAGTCAAGTTTATTAGCTCACAACAAAGACAGAGGAGGAAGCAGGAGGTGTGCGTGTGTGTAAGTGGCATACATAAATTGAAAAACAATTAAAATAGACTCTTACCGGTATGGCCAGTAAAAGTATGAATTGAATCATCATCCTCATCCGAAACCACCCAATTCAATAAATGCAACCATTAACGGAGCACAATACTTAGTCTCAAAACATAATATTGTAAGTCAAAGACCAATACAACATAAATGTTATTTGAGAACATGAAGCATTAAGCTAGCAAGCTAGCAAGATTACTGGAATATAACATCTCATACCAACATATTCATCATCAGAGCCTTCTTCATCAACAGCATCAGGAAGATCTTAAATCGACAGAATAAACTTAATAATTAGTATAGAAAACTTCACTGAAACATTAAGGTAAAATCAACAGGAGGAAAGAGAGACCTTCCTCGTCAACTTGGACTTCGTGGAGTATGTCATCTTCGTCGAGGAAGACCTCACCGTGATCATCTTCCTCCTCACGTGAACCTCGAATGTTCATAGATCTCTCATGGTACAATAACTGGAATTGCTATGGAAGCGAGGAATAAGTAAATGTGAGAGTCAATGAAGTAATAATTTATAATACACACAGATAAATATATATATATATATATATATATACACAGATAAATATATCTATATATATAGGATGAAAGTCCCACATCGTCTAATTTAGGGAATAATCAAAGAATACTATCTCCATTGGCATGAGGCCTTTTGGGGAAGCCCAAAGCAAAGCTATGAGAGCTTATGCTCAAAGTGATTAATATCATACCATTGTGGAGAGTCGTGTTCAACTAACAATATATATATATATATAATAACATAAGCCTCATACCCTTACAAAAAGCCTTCACTCTCAAACTTTATGTTATATCATTATCTCTATTATGCACTTCACATAAAAAAGGGAAAAAAAAGTTTTATTCCCCCACAAGATTATTGCGCTTCAGTATGTCTTGCTTTTGTAAAAAACACTGCTCATAAGTGATGGAACCAATCAATTAAGCAAAATTCTTGTAACAAAGAGGTGTTCTTGGACTTTGTTGCTATTTCTGCAGGATACACTGCCCGGTAGTAAGGATCAATTCAGCCATCGCTTATGGATCATATCAAGTGTATTGGTGCCTCCACAACTAAGTTCCCATAGGAAAAGTTTGATCTTTTTTGTGTATTTATCCTTCCAATTTTTTTCGTAAATGGGGATGTCAACATCCCTATTGAGACTCATTAGCTTTTGTAAGAGAGAATGAACTACAAAAGTTCCAGATGAATCTGATAGACCCTGATCATGAAAGTTTACACAAATAACAAAATTAGAGAAAATGTTTTATCGTTATGCGTCTGGGCAGCTGTGTGTCACAATCACACTTTTCTTGGTAGCGGACTTTGCGATTGTGCGGCACTCACTCCCAACACCAACTGAGTCAAGCCAATTTGTATTCGCGTCGCCAACAGCTGGGCTACGTATGCTCAAGCCTCTGACAACTAGTCAATTTCTTTCAATATTGAGACTCATTAGCAAGTGGGAGAGAATGACCGTCGGGCCCGTTTGAGAAGAAGGTTTTAGAAAAAGGGAGCAGAGAGGTTTTTGAAAGTAAGAATGAGAGAAGATTTAAAAGCAACATTATATAACTATAAGCAAAAGGCAACACAACGACTTAAATAACATATAACTTTCTAGGTAGGGAGAATTTGACAACTAGTTGCATCCCCCTATAATACATTTTGAGGCGATTCAGGTCTGGCAGGCCTAGACATGATTTCCCCGAAGGGTCATACAAAATCAGGGGGAGGAGTTGACAACTTAGTTACACCCCTTTATAGTACATTTTGAGGCGATTCAGGTTTGACAGGCCTAGACATCATTTCGACAAGTAGTCGTAGAAACAGAAAATACAATAGTAAGGCAATACAATATGAAATTAAATAAAGAGTTCAGCGTGGTATGGGCATGCGGCCACGGGCAACACGTCCTGGACGAGCATGACCGTGACATTGTGCACACCTCGACTGATCTCAAAGACAACTCGTCGTACCTACAATATTTTGGTGTCAAGAAAACTCGTAGGATATTAAATTCTAGGTAGGTGGCCATCATAGATTGAACTTATTCTCTCTCAACCAATGGTAGTTAGGAAAAGGGAGAAAATGGAGGAATGGGAAATGAGAAGTGTGAGGATTGAAAGATGGGGAATTATTGTACTAGTAAATTTGGTAGGGAAAATTCAAGTACATGAAGTACAATGTAATTAAACGCCTCTTATTTTCGATCGATTCAAAGTATCATTGGGACTTAGATTTTATTGATTAATATGAAGAAGAGGATATTAGGAATCAAGAACCTCTTCAATAGTATGATATTGTCTACTTTGAGCATAAGCTCTCATAGCTTTACTTTTGATTTCCCCAAAAGGCCTCATACTAACGGAGATGTATTCCATACTTATAAACGATCATTCCCTAAATTAGCCAATGTGGGACTCCCTCCCAACAATCCTCAACAATCCTCCCCTCGAACAAAGTACACCATAGAGCCTCCTCTGAGGCCTATGGAGCCCTCGAACAACCTCCCCTTAATTGAGGCTCCACTCCTTCTCTTGAGCCCTCGAACAAAGTAATACCCTTTATTTGTCACTTAAGTCACTTTTGACTACACCTTCGAGGCTCACAATTTCTTTGTTCGACATTTGAGGATTCTATTGACATATCTAAGTTAAAGGGAATGACTCTATACCATGCTAGGAACCACGAACCTCCACAATGGTATGATATGACTTTGCTTTTGGTTTCCCCAAAAGGCCTCGTACTAATGGAGATAGTGTTCCATACTTATAAACTCATGATCTTCCTCTTAATTAGCCAATTTGGGACTATTCCTCTCAATAATCCTCACCAGAGGATTCGAATCTTCTTCGATGTGTTCTTCCCAACACTAATTACTACCATTTTTGTTGTTCTGTCAATCAAAATAACTCCTACAAGGATGCTAGAAAATTCACGATCGTATAAACAAGGAAACTTTCAACAGAGACCAAAATGATATACAGATGTCAAAGCGACCAAAGAGATATTCAGATATCAAAGCCTAAATTGACAGACATAAGCAACAAATCAAAAGGCAGTTTCAAAAGTCACAATTCGCCGCAAGCCTGTTTTTTCGTTTCTATTCGGCCATTTTATTATTTCATTAGACAAATTCAAATTTATGTCATCCACGAGAGAAGAAAGACATGGCGAAGAGAGTAGAAAACCAGAGACAAACCGTTAGGAGGGAAGCTGCGGAGGTACTTACGGCAGAAAGATGGCGGCGGCGACACTGAGCTGCCGAAATGGAGGAGACGGCGGGAAGAAGAAGATGAAAGGAATTGGGTTGCCTCTTTTTCTTTTACTCGTTTTTACGAAGTGGGTGAGTTTCATTTTATTTTTCTTAGCATTTTCTAATTAATCAATTTTTAATAACCACTTGTTATTAAAGAAATAGTAACCTAAAACTAAAAAATATTATTTAAAAAATAACCTTCACCTTTAATAAATAAATAAATAAACATTTATAATAAGTAGTGTATTTAAAAAATACCATAAAATTAAAAAAAAGTAACTCTAACACCTTTTACCTTTATAAAAGACCTTTCAAAAAAAAAAAAAAAAATTACGGTCTATCTATACCTCATAGATTATTACTTATTTAAATCTCATTCAAATTTTAATATGTATATTTTTCTTTAGAAAAATCGTGCATCATTCATATCGATAAGAATTCTTCCCTCGTTGTGTGTTCATTAAAATTGGATTTCATGGTATTAGAGTCATGTCAATAAAATCCTCAAATGTCGAACAAAGAAGTTGTGAGTCTCGAAGATGTAGTCAAAAGTGACTCAAGTATCGAACAAAGGGTGTACTTTGTTCAAGGACTCCAGAAAAAGAGTCGAGCCTGAATTAAGGGAAGGCTGTTCGAGGGCTCAATAGGCCTCATGGGAAGTTCTATAGTGTACTTTGTTCGAGGAGAGGATTGTTGAGGATTAATGGGAGGGAATCCCACATTGGCTAATCTAGGGAATGATCTTGGGTTTATAAGTATGAAATACATCTCCATTGGTATGAGACCTTTTGGGGAAGTCCAAAGCAAAGCCATGAGAGCTTATGCTCAAAGTGGACAATATCATACCATTCTGGAGATCCGTAATTCCTAACATGGTTTCCTCCTATATTATTCTAAAACCTAACCCTTTGTGATTTACCACGTTTTAGGAAATTTTACGTTGTTGATCCATGGTAAAACTATCCTTGTCGTGCTTGTCGAAAAAGGAAATGCACAAATTGAATTACAATTTTGGGTGGAGAAGAAAGATCCAGTAGCCCCATATCTCCCACGAACCAATAATTAACGACTATCCATCTCTAATGTAGACGTGACCTAATCCATTTGCCCCATATCTCCCACGAACCGATAATTAACGACTATCCATCTCTAATGTAGACGTGACTTAACCATAATTAACGACTATCCATCTCTAATGTAGACGTGACCTAATCCATTTGCCCCATATCTCCCACGAACCGATAATTAACGACTATCCATCTCTAATGTAGACGTGACTTAACCATCAGACGTCAAGCCCATGCGAACCATGAGCGCTTCAAATTCATGCACAGATGGCCCAACCTCCCCCAAGCCCACCGCTAGAGATGAAGTCCTATCCTTTAGCTCAACATTGTTTTCTTATACCCTATATTTTTACTTACATCCTTGTAAAGTGGGATCTCGTAAAAAAAATATTAAAACCATCGCTCATAAATTCACATGGTTTACTTTAAAATATTTATTAAACTATTCAAGTAAATAGCCCCATTTATAGAGCCATTGTTACTTAGCACTCACCGAGTCTCGAATGTCTCTTTATACTTATCTTTCAATGTAAACGTCTTAAACAATTATCAAATTTTCAATAGTCAAACTCAGTCAACTTGATCTAAATTCATCCTTAGAGATCAATATTAATATCATGTTTGTAAGTAGTTTTGAATACGACAAAAATGGTATTAACGATTTTCAAAATCACTCCCAATCATGCCTAACGGTTTTCTCGTTCTCTCTGCAATTTTGTGTCGTAGTGTCACCTCTCTCTCTCTTAATCCAATTCTATCGTTGACTCTACAATTCAACTCTCTTACCGCTAAGACAATGTTTCTCGGCTATGCTAGTGACGTTCATACGAGGAACTTTTTCAATGTAAGTATGATTTTAATGCCATAATATTATGATTGAAAAGAAAAATAGTGATAGGAAAGAAGTATGCAGCTTCTTCAAATCCTACTTCTCGAATGACGGTTTATATCTGTACTATGGACTCTGGTCTCGCACTGGTAACTAGATCTAGAGCACAAGTAAGAGTACAAATAAGAGATCAAATAGAGTAAATCATGGCCTTGTGCGTTACTAAATTGAGACCCACTATCTCAACTCCAACTTTGTCAAATGGACCTTGTGTCCCCCATAATCTACTCTGACGTAATTGTTCAATATGGTGATCCAAAGATTCTCGAGGCTATCAAAAAGATTTATTCCTCAAGATTTTCGGTAGATATTCATAAAATTCGTAGATTGTATGAGTTTATTCTGGTTTACATCAAATGAGTAGTAATCACTCATGTTCCAAATCGTGAGAATACTTTGAAAATCGCATATTCAAAATTAAAATTTTTCAAGGTCATGAATCTGAAATAGATAGATCTTTCTCAAAAGCCTTTGTACCACAATCCTACTCATATCATGATTATCAAATGATATAGACGATCACAAGTTGAAAAATATTTCTCCGGTACCATTTTACTCAAATGGATAATCATTTATTTCGTGATTATCTAGATCAAATGGACTGAGATCGAACTCTGAAGAGTTCATAAACTATTTTGTAAAAAAAAATTGTTTTTACATATTTCTTTAAAAATATGAGAAGCATAAAGACGAATCTGCCCATGTGGTCCAAGCAACAAGAGTGAGTCTGAGTCCGATCTCAATTGATTCCTCGTTACTGTTCAGAAGATAAGTAATAGGTAGGGATGACAGGATTTGAGAACCCGTGACATTTTGTACCCAAAACAAACGCATTACCAAGCTGTGCTACATCCCTTTCAATTGGTCCACAGTGTCATTGTAGAGAATCTTTGTCTTGTTTTCCACATTTTTTATTTACATCTTCCATTGATACACAAATTATCTTGCCATTTATTCTTTTTTTTTTGTTAGTGTTGGTGCCCGGTTCTACAAAAGATGACAAAAGTATCAAAATTACTTTAATAAAGATGTGGACGAGATGCTTTATAGAAAGATGATGCGACATGTATGCCACACTTCTTCACTATGTGAATTATTGTTGGGTCTCATCCTGGGTTAGACACGTGTCATAGAAGGACAAATGTCAAAATTACTTTAATAAAGATGTGGACGAGATGCTTCATAGAAAGATGATGCGACATGTATGCCACACTTCATAAGTAGCTATTTGAAAATCTTTTGAGCGGGTGCCTTATAGACCACTTTGTCGTCCTCAGATTTTGCTTATTTATTTTCATTTAAGTAAATTGTCAAAAGTGGGATTTGGACTCACGTCTTCATTGAGACTAGAACTTGAGTTTCTCACCAATTTATGTATAAAAATATGAAAAAATGTCAGGGTAAATTTATGTATAAAAATATGAAAAAATGTGACCAAACCTTAGACCACTCAACCATCCTAACATTAATCTTGTAACATCACAAGGTTTGAGTAAATTTATGTATGAAAATATGCTAGGGTAAATTTATGTATAAAAATATGAAAAAATGTCAAAAGTGAGATTTGAACCCATGCCCTCTTACAAAGACAAAAACTTAAGTCTAGCGCCACTTAGCCAATTGTAGTATTTTTCAATACAGTGAGAGCTAGATGCTAATTTATCTTATCATGTCAGAAGTGTTATTTGAACCCACGCCCTCTTACGAAGACTAAAACTTGAGTCTGGCGCCTTAGACCACTCGACCATCCTGACATTTAGCATGACATGTTTTTCAATACAATAACAATTTTATTGTGATGACATGCTTTTAGCAACTAGAACGAAATGAGAGCCTAGATGCTAATTTATCTCTACACTTTGTGATATGGTAAGGAATCACTATAAGGGGAGTAAGATTCAGATTACCTTGTTGATCGAATATCTCAAGGCAAGAACATTGTTTGAGATTCGAATCACTCCACAAGCAAGATCGATCATGTCTAGCTTGAATGATTCTTGTTGATCAAATATCTCAACGCAAGAACACTTGTTTGAGATTCGAATCACTCCACAATCTTGCTTGAATGATTCTACCTGCAACCTAAACTACATAGAATTGCAAAGAAATTTAGCCATTGGCTAAAGAAAGCACAAATGCTTCTTTTAATATATTTTCCAAGTCTACTTATAAATACATGACTTTATATAGCCTAAAAATGAAACTATTAAAAGCATTCCAAGAGTTGTAACATTCATACTTTATGGTCATCATTAACAATTAGGTAATTGTAACCTAAAGTAAATAAAAAGTCTTAAAATATGAAATACAATAACTCTAAATTACTCTAAATTGTAACCTACTCAAAATTTATACAATAACTCTAAATTACTCTAAATTGTAACCTACTCAAAATTTATAACAATAAAACTTCTTCTTCAATGTGGTATGAATTGGAATATCTTTCGGATCATTTCAACAACATTTTCTTCATATCTTCATTGAAGTATATTATATGATTGATGTCTCTTGGTTCATATCATTCTCCACTTCTTTAAGAGGATTCATCCTCGAATCTATTTGTGAAACTTTGCTGCAAAAAATAAGTTATAGAAATACAAAGGACTGCACAACACTCTCTCACGAGTATACGCTCAAGGAATTTTAGGCCACTCTGTTTGCTTACAAATGTACACAAATGAAGCTCTCATTCGCACCTCTAAAATTTTTCAATAGAGGCAAGATTCGATTTTGAACTCTGGGTCGATTAAAAACTAAAAAGATAAAAATAAATAAAAATCAAATGGAGAAAAAAAAACGCAAAGGAAACATATATCCGATCTTGAGCCTGAAGCTCTGATACCAAATGATATGGTAAGGAATCACTACAAGGGGAGTAAGATTCGGATTATCTTGTTGATCGAATATCTCAAGGCAAGAACATTGTTTGAGATTCGAATCATTCCACAAGCAAGATTGATCATGTCGAGCTACATAGAATTGCAAACCCACACCCTCTTACGAAGACCAAATCTTGAGTCTCGTGCCTTAGACCACTCAACCATCCTAACATTTAGCATGGAGTATTTTTCAATATAATAACGATTTTATTGTGATGACATGCTTTTAGCAACTAGAACGGAATGAGAGCCTAGATGCTAATTTATCTCTACACTTTGGATAAATTTATATATGAAAATATGAAAAAATGTCAAAAGTGAGATTTGAACACACGCCCTTTTATGAAACAAGAACTTGAGTTTGGCGCCTTAAACCACTCGGTCATCCTAACATTTAGCATGCAATATTTTTCAATACAATAACAATTTTATTGTGATGACATGCTTTTAGCAACTAGAACGAGTCGGATTGAGAGCATAAATGCTAATTTATATTATGTCAGAAGTGGGATTAGAACCCATGCCTCCTATGAAGACCAAAATTTGAGTCTTGCACCTTAGAGCACTCAGCCATCCTAACATTTGGCTTGCAATATTTTTCAGTACAATAACAATTTTATTGTGATGATAAGCTTTTTATGATGAGTTAGAATGAGAACCTAGATGCTATTTCTGAAAATTTTATGACATAGACACGTGGTATTTTATTATAGAATAAGAGTTATGAATGATAATAACATGTATGATGGACAAAAGACTTAAAAAGATTTAATAGGCTACTACATTTTTATATTCTTTCATGGTACTCTTCCTATAAGGCAACCCTAATCCTCAGCCCAACAATCCAAACTTTTGTTGAAGTAAGAACCCAGTAATTAACACTTCCTTATACGAAATTTGGATGAGATAAGGCTAGAATTAGATTACCTTTTACGATCGAAGATCTAGAAGCAAGATTGGGAAACCTTGTTCTAAATTGAGTCACTCCACAATCGAACTTGATCAAAGCTTGATTGAATGGCTCAGATGCAATTCTACCACAAGAATTGGTTGAAACTTAGAAAGGGCAAAATTGATGCTCGAATTTCTAAGAGAAACGTCTCAATTTGAGATCTAAATTATATTCACTAACCAATCTCATTTTTACATAACATATTGGGGGTATTTATAGTCTCTCGACAAAAGACATTTGTGGCCGGGATTTATTCCTGATCCCCTTTAATCTCCTCAAAAGACAAAATCAAATTGACCATTTGACTTTTACATAATTTATTAAATTAAAAATAATTCTTTTCATTCGATGTTGATGTGCTTGAGTGGTTAAGAAGACAAACTTCAAATCAATTAAACTTTGCCCTCATAGGTTTGAAACCTATTGTTGACATTTTTCTGCCTCATAGGTTTGAAACCTATTGTTGACATTTTTCTATTCTTTTTCTAATCTTCTTGGCAATAGGTCCATTTGGAA
The DNA here is from genome assembly GCA_033971965.1 of Cucurbita ficifolia. Taxonomy (NCBI): domain Eukaryota; kingdom Viridiplantae; phylum Streptophyta; class Magnoliopsida; order Cucurbitales; family Cucurbitaceae; genus Cucurbita; species Cucurbita ficifolia. Next base: position 10,439,072 of record CM066970.1, read on the forward strand.
CACCGTGATTCTTCTTATCATTTTCCCCTCTTCAAAAGGAAAAATCTCATCCCTTTCTCTCCATCACCTCTTCGCTCACAAAAATATTAAAGGCTTTGTTGCATGCAATCTTTACCCTTTTTAGTGTGCAGTAAACCAAGAACAAATCTCTTATAGAGCATTTAGGAATACAAAGCATACTTTTCTTAATTAAAAATTCATTCAACACATAATAATCATCCACAACTTTTTTTTGAAAGACAAGATGCATAAATAGTTCTAAAGTCTTGATCATCTATATATAATTCTTTAATATGCTCAAATCTAAGAATTTTTGCACTAAGAGAAGTAAAGAGATCGTACCTTGTAGATAATTCATCAGCTACCACATCATCATTACCTTACTTATATTTGATGACATACGAAAATATTTCAATAAATTTCACCCACTTTGCATGTCTACGGTTCAGTTTGCTTTGACCCTTCAGATACTTCAAGTTTCCATAATCAAAGTGGATCACAAATTTTTTAGGGCATAAGTATTGTTGCCACACCTGCAATATATGAACTAAACCAAACAATTCTTTGTCATAGGTAGGATATTTCAATGTTGCCCCATTCAGTTTTTCACTAAAATATATTAACGGCTTTCCATCTTGAATTAAAACAACACTTATGCTCAAACCATATACATCATATTCAATTTCAAAGGTTTTATCAAAGCTAGGCAAACCAAATAATGGTGCATTGCTTAATTGCTTCTAAGCAAATTGAATGCATTCTCTTGCATTTTCCCCCATTTAAAAACAACATTATTTTTCACTCAGTCATTCAGTGGTGCAGCTATGGTACTAAAGTCGTTTATAAATCTCTTATAGAACTTAGCTAACCCATAAAAACTTCGAACTTTATTTGCACTTTTGGTGTAGGAAAATTCCTAATGATTTCAACTTTCTCTTTATCTACTTCTACTATGTTTTTACCAACTATAAAGCCAAGAAAGTGAACTTTTTCCATGCAAAAACTACACTTATTAAAATTAAATTTCTCTTTTCTATGTGTAATCAAAACTAGCTTAACATGCTCAAGCAAAATCTTCAAATAAATTATAATATCATCAATATAAACAACAACATGCTTTCCCAAATATTTTTTCAAAACATTATATATTAGGAGCATTAGTTAACCGAAAAGGCATAACAAGCCATTCATACAATCTAAATTTAATTTTGAAAGTTGTTTTCCATTCATCTCCTACATGCTTTCTAATTTGATGATATCCAGATTTCAAAATAATCTTTATAAATAGACATGAATCATGCAATAAATCAAGCATATCGTCTAGCCTAGGAATAGGATGTCGATACTTTACAGTGATTTTGTTGATGACTCTATTATCCATACACATGCGCCAAGTTTCATCTTTCTTTGGCACTAATAAGTCTCGTATAGAACATGGACTGAAACTTTCTCGTATATAGTCCTTCTCCATGAGCTCCTCCACTTGCCTTTGAATTTCTTTAGTCTCAGTTGGATTGACTCTATAAGCTGACTTATTAGGAATGACAGAACCCGGAATGAAGTCTACTTGATGTTCAGTACCTCTAATGAGAGGTAGTTCTTTAGGTACTTCATCTTTAAACATGTCTTCAAATTCCTGTAAAAGAGATTGAAACATACTAGACAAAGATAAATTGTTATCGTTAGAGACCAAATATCCTTCCTTGTACATAAGTACAAAGATTGATTTTTGTGAAAACCTTCTCACCTCTCCAACTCTAGCCAAACAACTCTCTTTCTTTCTTCTTCAATTTCATCTCTTTCTTCCTTCTTCTTTTCCCTATTTTTTTTCTCTTTGATTTTTCTCTAATTTTTCACTCAATTGTTTTTCTTTCAACTCTTTTTCCTCAAACTCTTTCTTTTTTTCCTCCAACTTTAATTGATCAGCAAATACATTTGCAGAACTCAAAGGTACAAGAGTGGTTTTTGTACCATCTTTTACAAAAGAATACCTATTCAAATAGGCATCATACATGACCCTCTTGTCAAATTGCCATGGTCGGCCAAGCAATATGTCTCCAGCATGCATTGGTAACACATCACAAAGAACTTCATCTTTATATTTTCCCAAAATAAAAGATATTAAAGCTTGGGAAACTACCTTCATTGTTCCACTATCATTGAGTCATTGGAGCTTGTAAGGTTTATGATGATCTTGGGTTGGAATTTGCAACCTTTTGATCAACATGGTAGTTACAACATTGGTGCAACTTCCATTATCAATGACAAGACTACAAGCAGTCCCCTTGACTAAACACCGCATGTGAAGCAGGTTGTCTCTTTGATCATCAACATCATTCTCTGTAACTTGAGTTTTAAGAAGTCTTCTTGTAATAAGTGCCAAATGACACCCATCTTCCAGTTTCTCCTAATTCTTCTGGATTTCTTCAACTAGCTCATTGATCTCCCCTCCATTTTCCTCGTCTTGGTTCATGATTGTATAAACAATAGTTATATATGCTTAGGACCTCACACACTCAACTCACTGATTTTACACTCAAGAACACTCGTGTTTAACACACAAAGGTAGGCTGTTTGAGAAAGTGACTAAATTATGATCAAGGTAGGCTAATATATGGATAAAGCAATTATGATAGTAGCAAGCTATTCAAGACAATCCAGACAAGGTAATTATGTCGTAACAACAAAATAAAACAAGAAATGAACAAATAAATAAGGGACAAAGATATTTTTGGATATATAATTGCACACTGAAAAAAAATGAATTCCAAAGAGAATGGTCGTGAAAATTTGAGAACAATCTAACTTTCATTTTTACAGAATTCGGGAAAATTTAGAAGTTATCTTCGAGTTTAAATTCTGAAAGAAAAATATGGAACACAACAATTCTAGATTTATATGCTTTAGGAAAAATGAGAATTGAAATTTGATCTTCAAATAAACGTGCAAATGGTCTAATGATAAGGATTTATAAATACAATATTAAGAACAATATGATAAGGATATTTTTTTTGATTTTTTTTTTCAAGATCTAAATACGATCTTTAAAGGCAATAAGAACAAAGTGGAAAGATAATGAAGAATGTTGAAAATGGCAGCAAGAAAATAAATAGACAGATTTAAAGAAACGATAAACAACAACATAAATGAAAGATAAAATCAATTATAAAGTCGGCCACAAAGATGCAACCTAGGTTCTATACCAAATTGATAAGGCAACCTAGAATTAGATTACCTGTTACGATCGAAGATCTAGAAGCAAGATTTGGAAACCTTGTTCTAAATTGAGTCACTCCACAATCAAACTTGATCAAGGCTTGATTGAATGGCTCAGATGCAATTCTACCACAAAAATTGCTTGAAACTTAGAAATGACAAAATTGATGCTCGGATTTCTGAGAGAAACGTCTCAATTTGAGATCTGAATTATTTTCATTAACCAATCTCATTTTTACATAACATATTGTGGGTATTTATAGTCTTTCGACGAAAGACATTTGTGACCGGTATTTATTCCCGATCCCCTTTAATCTCCTCAAAAGACAAAGTCAAATTTATTAAATTAAAAATAATTTTTTTCATCAGATGTTGATGTGCTTGAGTGGCTAAAGAGATAGATTTCAAATCAATTAAGCTTTGCAATTGATAACAATTGGTGGATTTTGGAAAGCTAGAGGTCCATCTAGGTTGCAAAATATTTGTATGGTCATTTCTTCCTCTCCCTCTTCCTTCAACTTGTCTTTCTTGTACAACTATACTTTCATCTTCTTGTAATGCTCGTTCTTGTCTTTGTTGTTGCGCCTTTCTCTCTTGTCTATCTTCCATTTTCCATCATACCTTGAATTGCTTGAAGAATAGTTGTATTAAGATCTGGTATCGATGGTACTCCTTCTCCATTATGTGACATTTTGTTATCAGTAATAGGGACCTCTCCACACTTCTCACCAAAATTTCACTCAAGCACGCTTGTGTTTAACACTCAAAGGTAGGCTTTTGGTACTAGGTCAATAATGTAAAGGCTAGCTTTTTTCTCTTTTTTTTTTCTTTTTGTGCAATCTTGTTTAAGCTTGATTATAACCAATTCAACGATCAACTTTCACAAGCTTGATTATAACCAATTCAACGATCAACTTTCACAAGCTTGATTATGGATTGCTTTTCTTTTTTTTTCTTATAATCTGAGAGAGACTAAAAAAATTGACAGAAAAAGAATAACTTAAAAGTAAAGAACGTCGACCAAATGTTCTGATACCAAATGATAAGCGCCAAGAATGCTCGATTTTTGCAAGGCTAGAGGTTCTTCTAGTATCCTTGCAAACTTTCACAAAAAAAGCTAACTTAACGAGTTGATTCCAACCAAGAGCTAAGATGAATAACTCTTAGATCGAACTTGGAATCTATGATGGTTACTCTTAGATCGCAAGACGACTCATTCTAGAATTAACTTGATCATGACTAATCAAATGAATCGATTTTAACATCAAACCTAAAGTAAGGATTGAAACTTATATAACACTCAAAGGTTTCAAACACAAGGTTTTTGTATTCCACCATTCTTTCAAACTTGAATATTAGATGCCTTTAAATAGGCAAAAAAAGATAATGTAGTTCAACTACCGACTACTAACTACCCATAAAAGCTATTAAATACAAATTGAAGAAAATAAGACATAACATAAATAATATTAAATATAGTTCAACTACCAAGAACAAAAAGTCTTCAAATCACTTTCCAATGTCAAAGTGATATTTATTGTCACTCCATTCTTTTCTTGATTTGATACTTAAATCTTCGTTGCATTGCTTCTTGTAATTGCTCCTTTGGATACATGCAATTGATGAGTGGTTGGATTCATATCATAATCATATCAAAACTTCATAAATTCATATATAAGTCATTCGTTAAACCATAGTACCGTGCAAAATATCATACCGTTTGGAGTTCATTAAAAACATTAATTCTCATAAAAGGTTCTTAAGGGACATTTTTGTCATTTTTGCCCTAATCTTGGTGTATGCTCTAAATACATTCAAATGCTTTAAAATTATACATATTCATCCATAACTTTATAAATAGGTCTCATATAAAATTTTAAGTTATTTAGGGCTCATTTGGACCATGAAAAGTCATAAGGATATCGTAAGGGCATTTTAGTCATTTTACCCCTATCTATGGTTTGGCTCATAAATATGCTCTTATGTCCATCAAACTATCCATTAAATTTCATTACATAGCGGATGTCATTTAGTTGGTCAATTTCATAACTTATGATTTCCAAGCAAAACATACCATTTAGGTCCACTAGATCATGATTGTTTGCCTAGTCCTTCAATTTTTACTTATTTTCAAGTTAACTTATGGTTTTATGGCAATGCCAACATATTTCTATAATTATTTCTTTAGGAAATACTAAAATGGCTACTTACTTACTCGGTTGTGATCTGGACCTCGATTTTCACACCCAAATGCTCAAATCCCACAAAATTTTAGCGTATAGGACTTGTAGGTGTCGACATTAGGAAACAAACAGGGTTTAGGCACGACAGTCTAGAAATAGGCTAAATTACCAAACACATTATTAACAATCATTTTTGGGTGACATGGCCGATTCAAATGAACCAACCACGTCATCATCTTTAGCCTTTTTCCTTGCCCTCTAATTTCATGGTCAAAGCCTCGATTACTTAGGTTACTTTTTTTTGCAAAACGTCAACTTATTGAGTAAAACATTTTTGGTCTCCTCAGCCGCTAATTGCTGATTCCTTCATGAAAAACTTTTCTTTAGTCACCATGATATTATAGGAATTGGTTTGAATCAAAATACTTAGTGTAGATGGAGAATTTTAAATTCTCCCAAAATCGGCTAAAAACCTACTCGTTTTAAAATTTCTTCAATTCTTTTTAATCCTGATCTCCAAAGACTTTGAGATCGTCGACAAAATTCCTCTTTAGGCTCCGAGAAACTGAATAAAAATAATTGAAACTTCCTACCTACATCAACAAGATGCACTTTCCTTTTTAGTAGGTTAATCATAAGAACTTCGAGATTAAATGTGCTTTGCTTGGAGCAATTTTATGTTGGGAGAGCTCTTGAGAATTTTGGTAGCAAACATGTGAGTGAGGAAAGGCGTGCTGGAATAACTCATGTTGGTCTGTGAAGATAGTTTTAACTCTTAGAAGCGAGGAGTAAGTAACCTGACAATATCATCGAGGGAATATTAGGGCCATTGAGTGCCAAATCCAGATTTCGAATCTTAGACATGGGTCGTTACAAGTAAAAACTTGAAACCCAACCAAATTATCAACACCAAAAGAACTCTAAAACCCCAAAAGATTCCTCCCACTTTTATTAGGTCTATATCACAAAGTCGGACGCCAAAAGTCCATTTTGAAGCTCCAGTTCCATTGGGCTTGCTTCTCCAAAACGTATTCGTTCAAATCGTCGTCTTTTGACTTGCAATGAGCATTTAAAACTGAGTTTGTTTGATAATTGTAAATAGTCACCTCCCATTTGCTTTCTGGTACTTGCCCTCTTTTTCCTACACTTTGTCTACTCGATCCTGAAAAACATGTGTTAATAATAATGCTTGATTCCAAAGCAAACAATAAGATAAAACCGAAGCCGGTCAGAGGCTTCATTTTTTTTAGATACTCAAGCTCTCTTGTTGATGCTTAATCATTTAGATTTTGTCTCATTATATAGCAAAAAAAAAAAAAAAAAAAAAAAAATTATGTTGAACAAGCTGTTAATGCCATCACGGAAGCTGATTTAAGGTAGAGTTATAACCGTTCTTTTTAACCATATTTATCAATTTTTTATTCACATCAAACAAGAAGAAAAATAGATATAATTAATAAGAATGAGAGAATAAAAAAAAAATCAAAATTTGAAAGGTATGGCCATACTTTCAAACATTTCACCCCACACAAAATTAGAATAAGATTTATAACAGCCCAAACTCATCAGTCAAATTGTCCACTTTGACACATTATGTATCACCGCTTTGACACATAATGTATCATCGTCTACTTCACGATTTTAAAATGCGTCTTTAAAGAGAGGTTTCCACACCCTTATAAGAAATGCTTTGTCCTCACTAACACATTGTCTGATGTCTGGCTTTGATATCATTTGTAACAACCAAAATTTTTAATAGCCGAAACTCACCAAGGTTAGACTTGAATTGCTAGAAACGGTAGACGAGAACTAGAAATGAATCATCTATTATAAGACTTGTCAACTACCATTTCTACAAAGGTAAATTTTTATTTAATTTACATACTATATTTTTATTCTTAATAAAATCAAACTCAAATAAAATGTTTATGTAACAACCCTAAATTTTCTACTTAATTTAAGGTTGCTATCGTATACATATCATAAACATTTAATGCAGAAATACTTCATTTAAACTTTCATAAAACATAACCTTCAGCTTAAAACACCGCCATGGATTTACATGTTTTGAAAACACCTTTAAAACGACACAACAAAATATTATATAAAATAAATAAACGTTTAAATTAAAACATCCTATTCTAGCCTAAGTCTAAGAAAATAAATACGACTACCGTATGCATGTGCCATGATCTCGTGTTACGTTACCGTCGTCAGCCGTACAGGAATGCTTTGCTTAACCTGAAAAATGTAGTAGCACATGGCTTGAGTATTTAAAGAAATACTTAGTAAGTGACCTCACTATTAGGGGTTAAATGCAAGAACATGTGAATGCAATGACGGAGCCTATCATATCAGTCTCTTTTTCTATGACACTATCCTAATGGGCAGCTTGGATGTGTACCATATAGTCTACACACAACCCATACGTGCGAGTATGGGCTCACCAGATAGTTCCCACACCGCTCGACTCCTTTTCTTGTCGGACGAGCCTGCTCTGATAGCTCTCCTTCTGTCGACACCCATTAGAATTAGTAACCGTTACGGCAGCATTATGTAAAACATAATAATACTTCGCCTGCCTAGTGGATGTACGCATCCACACCCTCGTGATGGAATAGGGGTATCCCCTAATGCATGAGCACACATAATGCATGAGGTCCCAACATTTTCCCATTTTCATTATCATTTAATATAACCCCGCTAGCGTTCTATACATATCATATCGTTTTTCATATCATTTCACATATCATTCATCATTCATATCATATCGTTTCTCATTCTTCAGTTCTTATATCATACAGAATTCTAACGGGGTTATATTTCATGTCATTCATATCATGTTGTGTACACACAATTTAGGAGACATAACATAACGTTCTATGCTTTTAACATAATATTTCATCATATACATATCATACCATAGCATATTGCATCACAATATGTCATATCATAAACATGTCAATTTATCACATATCTGGTACCATAACATATATCATATCATTTTCATATCATATGACAACATATATATATATCCGTCATTCACATGTCGTATCATAATCATATCATGTCGTAAACACTTCGTGGTCATCTTGTTCCCTAACTTATCATAGCCTTAACGTTCTTATACCTTTCACAGTCATATCATTACATGAACGTACCTTAGTCATATCATCACAGGAACATATCCTAACGCTATCGTTCTATCAATCTATCACAAACATATCCCTTTCTACCCATAACCTAACTGTATTATTTTATCAATTTCTCATATCCATAGGACTTCAGTATGTAACCTAACCTTAACGTTTCATGAACGTATCTTACTCCTATAATTACATTTCGTTTTGTGCATCCTTCTCGTATCCTATCTCATACATATCATTGAACACATCATACCGTAACTATTATCATACAATTCACATATTATAACATATACATAACATAACATAAGCATATCAATCCACAAATAATTCACACATATCAATATATATGACACGTGCAGAACCACGGGGCACGTGTCAACATCAAATATAACCATGCCAATAGTAAGGCCACTTACTTGGATGACCTTAGCCGAAGTTCATCTAACTCCAAATTAAATTTCTTTTGTCCCTCGAATTCGTTCCCACTTATATCAAGGTGTTTCACCTTATTAGAGATGATCACCAAATTACTTCCCTAATTCTAATTTCTAAATTTTGTTTAGTATTTTCACAAATTGTTAATTTTTCAATTTAGATTTAATATTTGTTGGGATATAAATATTTCTAACTATACCATAACTATTGACCTACAATTTATTAGATACTATACTTTCATAATATGTTTAAAAATTACTTTATAAATGAGAATATATTTAAGAATTACTTTATAAATGAGAATATATGTTTGTTGTTATATTCACCGGTATTCATACTTTTTAGGTCTTCCATGCATTTCCCTTCTTTTATTTTGTTAGCTATATTTTGTGCGTTTTCTTTCTGTTTTATTATGTTGATAAATATTATTGGCCAATTCCCTTTTTTTGTTTCTTCTTTTCATTTGTGATAAATATATTTGGCCAATTTTTAATCATTCTTCCAAATCCTCTCTTTAATTTTCTATCTGTATTTTTATTTTTCTCTTTATGATAAATATTCATTCTTACTCCCAAATAAAATTTTTCTATGTATTCCTTTTTTTTTTCCCCTTTTCTTTTGATTCGGTTAATTAATCGGTTTCTTCGTGTATTTCCTTCTTCTGTTTCTGCCCGTATTTCTTTTTTCTTTCCTTTTTTATTGTGTTAGGAGTATTCTAGGGGAAGGCGAATTTTAATTATGTTCACAGTTATTCACAGATATTCTTGGTTTTTTTAATTTAATCGATTCATTTGCCTATCCGGTTAAGAATGAGAAATAGAAATAGAATTGGAATGGAAGGTGTGTATTCTCATCCATGTTCATGAGCTATAAATAGGATACAAGCTGACAACTAATATTACAAATAAGAAAAATATAAACTAATTAAGTATGGAGAATAAAATAAAATATACTACAAATCAAATCATAAAGGAAAACATATTAAGATAAGTGTAGGTCAATAACACTCGACTTGTGTTTGAGAAGAGAGTGTATGTCAATAACTCGACTTGTGTTTGAGAAGAGAGTGTATGTCAATAACACTTTTGTCTTCCCAGTAGTGAAAATAGAGAGTGGAGGTCAATAACACTCAATTGTCTTCCCACTAGTCAAAAAATAGACTGCCTTTGATTGGTTTGCATTTTTAGACTTTCAAGAAATTATTGAATTTCTAACAAAGATGCAAAACCAAAAAATAGGCGCCTTTGATTGGTTTGCATTTTTAGACTTTCAAGACATTATTGAATTTCCAAGAAAGATGCAAAACTTAGAAATAGACCGCAATGATTGACTCGAGGATTGGTAACTTGTCCCATTTAATTTGATTGGAACAAGTGAATATCCTCCCTGATCACTTTTGGTCCATGCATAAATGATTTACTCCAAGATTTGTAATTTGTTCCATTTAATTTGATTGGAACAAGTGAATATCCTAGCTGATCAGAGTGATGAATATAATAAGGATGTGTTAAATAAACATCCGAAGTTTTGAAGTTGGATACTAACACCAAGATCGGTGCTCTGGATCACTTGAGAGGTTGTGAAAGAAAATACGAACATCTTGAATATGCCACCTTTGAGCTTGGTGAGAAATTTGAAGATGCTTATAACGTATTCTTGATATTGGATGATCGGCGACTATAAAGGCTTCACGGATTGAGTTAGGATTTGGCTTTAGGTTCAATACTCCCTTTGGACTTAGAGTCCAAGGGGTATTAGGAATACCAAGATCAGTGCTCTGATATTTGAAATACCAACATCCGTGCTCTGATACCATGTTAAGAATGAGAAATAGAAATAGAATTGGAATGGAAAGTGTGTATTATGATTGATATTCATAAGCTATAAATAAGATACAAGCTGACAACTAATATTACAAATAAGGAAAATATAAACTAATTAAGTATGGAGAATAAAATAAAATATACTACAAATCAAATCATAGAGGGGAGCATATTAAGATATAATATCGAAGATATATTCCATAACTAAATATATTCTCCAAATATTATATCTCAACACCTACCCATCTACCATAATTATCCTGATTCATATAAAATTATTGACCAACAATCCTTTAGCAAAGATCTAAAATATGAAGGTTTAATATATACCTAACAAACTGACTAGATCTCTCTTCGAACCTATCTTCTCAAGTAAATTTGCGTCTACCGTTGAAGATTTTTTTTTTCTTTGTTTATTTATGTATTTATTTATTCATTATTATTACGCACAACTCTTTTGGAAACTTAACTCAGGAATATTTGTTGGTTTAAACTTAAAAAATAACAAATTTATCTCGACTCCTTTGGACTCACAGATTGCGTACCCATCTACCTCTTTTAGACTCTTTTATATTTTGGTAGGTACATGTTTATGCATTATTATTTTCTAAATGATAATCAAAACTTCTTGTACGTGAATTGTTTATTTAACTATATTCAAATTTATATGTTGTTAAAGAATCAATTTTTATTTCGTTACGAGTTAATAGCAAAACTTTTCACTATTCCATTACCGCAACCGAACGTGAGCTGCTATATCAAATCTCCCGCTGCCCGCTCCACAAACCATGTCAGATTTCAAGTTTTTCTCTTCTTCATTGTCAACCAATTACCTTCCCTCTCCTCTTTGACTTGTCATCGTAATTTACATTCCACCAAAGCCCACTCAATCATCGAGTATCACCACGAACCCTCACCACAAGGAACACATTTTGCTAGAAACCAAAATGCAAGTCTTTATAGTTGACCTACATATGTACCTGAGTTAGTTTGATAAAAAAAAGAAAAAAAATCCGCTATGAATAAATAAAAAAAAGTACATCCGACAATGTCGTGAATATGTCAAAAGTGGTATTTGAAACCACGCCATAATCCACTCGGCCATCCTGACATTTTATGTGTATTAAAAAATTATCTCTTATTTCGATTACAATTAATTTCAACTATATTGTCTTGTGGAGAGTAGACGGGAAGCTAAAGATAACTAATTATAATATTTTCATAAATCTTTAAAAACTATTAATTTTATTCCAAAATATTTATAGTATTCAATATGTCTATATGCGCATGTCTGGGATATGCGTAGATAAGTACTACACATCCAACCGTACTCAAAATTGAAAGTAGAGTTTAAAGCTATGATATTTTTGTGAAAATAATGGTTCCAGAAGTTTTGGTCATTGGTGATGGTCGGAGTTTTGGACGTAAATTCGTTAGATGATTCAAACGAGAGGATGTTAAAAAATATATAAAAAAAAAAAAAAGCAAGAAGAAAAAAAAAAAAATGCAGAAGGTAGTAGAAACTTCACTCTTCGGTATCCCCTTGCACAGTTATTGATTTTTTATGATCCCTAGTGGCATAAAAGTATCTCAAAGAAATCTACCGTTTTCGTGATTCGAACAAAAGAGGTTAAAAAACGAAAAACAAAAACAAAAACAAAAAAATATTAACGAAAAAAATGTAGTAATGGCTTAAACTTCTATATTCAATATCTCCTTGCACTGTTAACAGGTTTACATGATTTTTAATGCTATAAAAGCGTCTCAAAGAGATCTATATAACCTAGTCACGCTCCTGTTTCGGTTGCACAGCAACAAACTTCTTTTGAAAAACATAAGACCTGCCGAGTATAAATACTCAGCAATCAACCTACTTCTAGGCTCTATATTACTTTATGTCTAAATTAATTCATATGTCGTATCTTGTCCTTCACAATTTAGGACTAGAATTTTAAGTTTTATCTCATACGTTATCCAAAGATAGCTTCTAAGTGTTAGTCTCTCAATCAAGCTTATTTGAGAGCTCTAAGATTACTCAATTCTATGACGTAGCCCTATCGAAGCTTTATCATTACATTGGGTCTCTTTGGATCCTTCATTCTCAATTTCTCAAGTTCTAGTTCGTTAGGGCTCATTCTAATCATTAAATCACCACTCCACTTCTAAGAGTGTAACTTAACCTGTTGGGATATGTTATGAGTTTGTGGACTATTTAGCCAATCATTTGCTATTCTCTATAGTTACGTTGTTCTTATGTATTCTATGCAAGAGTTCAAGATGTGCCCTCTTAAACTTAGGGTTCATGGTAAATTGAGCGCAATTTGTACTCTCCTTATAGTGTTAGGAAGACTCGCCATTAAGCCCAACTGAAGCTCCCTTGACAGTTACTTATCAAGTTCTAATTAGTGTTATCTCAATGGTACCTAACAAGCTCGCTAGTAGGTGCAATCTATGTTCTCCTGATAGTTCTACGTAGGCTCGCCATTAAGCACAACTATAGCTCTCTTGATAGTTACTACTCATGATACCCTTACTCAAGGTACCTATAGCCATCTCAAGGTACCCATAGTTTCATCATCTTAGGGCTACGCTCCTTATCTACTGACTCGTTAAGCATGGTACAAATGTAGGTCCTTGTACATTTGGATAAAATGTTATTAGACACTAACTAAAGCTCTTTTAATAGTCCCTTACATTGTACTATCAGGGATAGGTGGGTGACCGCACATAACCCTAGACAATTGAGGTGAGTACACGATTATGGTTTCATTTCAACCATCTCCACATAGTACATAAGTCACCAATCATCTCATTACACCAGTTGTGAATTATAATTAGGGATCAGAAATCTACATGGCTAAATGGTCTAACATGTTTCTCATACACCTTGAATTACATGGTATCCAGTGATACTATCAGCGGGTATAGACCTGACAACCCAACGTGTTTGTAGATAGTTGAATCATACATCTTCTCTTAAACCAATCATGACGTTCAAAGGGCACACAATTATACCTAATCAAGACCTCTATCGAGTCATCCATCTCATCATGGTTCATCTTAATATATTTATGATCAGGATCTCAAACCATTCACTTCGACACGCAGAGTTCAACAACGGCATATTCATGCATAATAAAGTTATAGTCAACTATGTCATAGTCTCGATGACCAATAACAACATACTTATACTCACTTGGGTCTAATAAAACTCAATCAAGTCATAAGTATTTAGTCAAATTATATTTATGTTCAATCGATCCCAACCATGCTTAACTAGGTCGTCTAAGTTTAATCATAGTACAATCGTTCTCTATTGGGACTAGTCATGCTTAAACAAACATCAAGGTATGCTAACGGCATAATCATGCATAACTAGAGTCTAATCTTTTCAATCGAGTCCTTAGGATATAATGCAACATGTCCATGCTTAATAGAATCTAAATCAGGCTCTTATACTAAAACAAGTTCATATTACAATGTGGAAGCTCTCAGTTAAGTTAATCAGATTTTAAACAAGTCAATTCAATCATTACTCAATGATAGGTCATTCAATTTTAAACTTAATTTGTCATAAAATATATCTAATCGGGTTGTACACCCTTACGGGTGTCCCTATCGTATCATTCCATTGGTAGAATATCCTCAAATCTTGACCGAATCTTGATACTATTAGTGTCCGACTCCCGAGCTCTTGCCTTCACATCACATTCGCTTCTAAGATTATTTAACTTGTGCCACCAACAACGCTTAGCTATTGCAGCCTAACTACAATGACCTCTCTGTTAGGATCACACAACAACGCACACATTCGATCAAGATGAACACAAATAACAGTAGAGAGAAAAATCAAGGAGGAATAGAATATTGGCTAAAGGTTTTATCGATGACTTAACGTATATAACCAAGAATGAAAAGAGACAAGGAGGAAGTACTATGAAGATTAATGGGTATATATAGGATTTCAATTTACTAAATATAGATTTACAAATCTATAGAAATATCTACCATATATGTCTACCATCCTTACTAAATATATACCAAATATATTTCTACCCCATTTTTACGAAATATCATCTGATATATATATATATATATTTGTATCTCTACCCGATCTCTACGAAATATCTATCAAATATATAGATATTTATCAAATATCTACCATATATATTTCTACCAAATGTCTACCATATATAATAAGATCTTGTAAACAGGCATCAACCTCCAAATTCCAACAAGTAGTGCCTTTACATTCTTATTGGAACTTCCACGAGAGCGTTGACTTGTTCTGCAAGTTCTAACTTCAAGCTTTTCACATATATGGGTATAAACTACAACTTCGTACATTGAGCATATGGAATGGGTTAGATTTTTTTTTCCAAGGGTGATCCTGCCATTCATGGCATCATGTTAGTCATACTTATTCTTTTTCCAAGTTTGAAATTATTTTAAGGGTTTTCCATACTCGCCTGAAAAACCTTAACCACGAAGTATAACTTATGGATCATCGCTTGACTCTACATGTATCTTTTTATGTTCTTTTGTCCAATTATTTGGGGATATTTGTTATTCAATGCTCCTTCGATGCCCTTTATGTCCTTAGCTCGTATGTCCTAAATAATGGAAGACACTGCACAATTGAATTATCAGGTTCGATATATCTAGAAACTTATACTAAATCTCATCTAGCCTTAAAAGAGTGTCTACTTGTCAGACTTTGCACTACACGTCTTCTCGAGACTTATTTCGGCTCACTTGATACTTATGTATCTTATTGTATAATCAAGCTTTATTTTAATACGGTTGTCAAAGCCATAAGGTTTTCTGTCCCAAGATCCAAAGGTTCTCATTCTTCTAGACTAGGGGTGTACATTCAACCTGACAACCCGAAAATCTGAACCAATCCAACCCGAACTATAAGGGTTGGGTTGGGTTGGATTAGCATTTCGGGTAGGGTTGGGTAAATTTTTCTGAATGAACTTCGAACTTATAGGAGTACTGACAACATCATTATTTCATGTACACCCCTACTTCTAATCTTGTCTTATTTGTTGGACTTCGAACGTATAGGAGTACTGACAACATCATTATTCCAGTTTACACATCCAATGATTCATAGTTCTTATTTCTAGGTAATGAGATGTTTAGCATCTCATGGTATTATTGTCACAACTTGATTTTTAAGTTTTCAGGAACACGAATCACTACGTGGGCTGACTCGACGAGTAAAAATACGGTAAAATTTTACGCTTTTTTGACAAAAGTCTCAAACGTTTTAAAAACATAAAACATACATACATCATATATTTACAATATGCAAAATAGTTGAGTTTAAATAAATAAGAGAAAAAAAATACAAATTAAATAGCACAAAACCGTGGAAGCTCTCGATTCTAGGTTTGGCTCTCTATGACACCTATTTCAAATAAGCTCTCATCCTCGACTAGCTTCTATTCATTACCTAAAAAATATGTAAAAAATAGAGTAAATATAAAACTCAATAAGTAACTTAATCGTAGACTCTTAATCTTGTTCATGATTGATGATAGCGTAACACTCTTAATATGACCATAAGTATTATACGATGGTTCTATTTTGAAGACCTTGGTCCTAGAGTTCTAAGTTCATAACACATGAACAAAAGTTTTTAAGTTTTGGCTTGTGAGCTCTTTATCTTGTTCGGTAAGTTACCTAGCCTTGCCTCATACACTTATATGATCCCTCATCTTTGGATGGGTTTAAGGAGAGTGGATTCTACCGAGTTGTCCCCATCCACTCCATACACAATGCATAACATATGGTTCTATGCCCCCCGTTGCATAATTCTAATGTCCCATGCTCGGGATTTAGGCCAGAATTTGGCATCTAGTGCCTGTATTCTTCTACATCCCCCGAGACATAATACGATTAAGGCATTCTACAGAGCATGTAGTCCCACCTTGGTGAGGAAAACATGAGGTCATGATGTATCACGTTATGGGAGGTCTCCGGTGACTTAGGGGATGAAGCGAATCTGAGTAGAGTGGTACCTAGCATTTTGAGTGTCATGGTATGATTTAGGGCTTAGGTTATGTTGGGAGATCTCTTGTGAATTTTCGTAGCAACCATGTGAGTGAGGAAAAGACATGTTGGAATGACTCATGTTGGTCTGTAGAGATAGTTTTTACTCTTAGAAGCGAGGAGTAAGTAACCTGAAAATATCTCAGGGGAATATTAGAGCCATTAAGTGCCAAATTCAGATTTCGAATCTTGGACATGGGTCGTTACAAGTAGAAACTTGAAACCCAACAAAATTATCAAACACCAAAAGAACTCTATAATCCCAAAAGATTCATCCCACTTTATTAGACGTAAATATACAACATCATCTTAGGTCTATATCACAACCCTCGATACAATTATTACATGTGAAAGCAATGAAACATGAAAGAAAAAAAAAGGTGTTGTGGGACCCAGATGAGAGAGCGAGATTTTACTTCATTTTTTCCAAGGGTGTATCAATTCAAACTTCCGAGAAGGAATATTTTTTAAGTAAAATCCATCATCAAAAGCTGCCCAAATGCAATTTTTAAAGTCGCATCGTTTAGACAGCCAAAAAACCTGAAATGAAGCATGTCCATTCAAACTATTAAAATTGCACCAAAACAAAGTCGTACGCCAAAAGTCCATTTTGCAGCTCCAGTTCCACTGGGCTTGCTTCTTGAAAACGTGTTCGTTCAAATCGTCGTCTTTTGACTTGAAATGAGCATTTAAAGTTGAGTTTGTTTGATAATTGTAAATTGTCACCTCCCATTTGCTTTCTGGTACTTGCCCTCTTTTTCCTACACTTTTTCTACTCGATCTTGCAAAACATGTGTTAATAATAATGCTTGATTCCAAAGCGAACAATAAGAAAAAACTGAAGCTGGTTAGAGGCTTTATCTTTTTTAGATATTCAACTCTCTTGTGGATGCTTAATCATTTAGATTTTGGTTCATTATATGGATTATGGTAAAAATTAGCATTCTCAAGCATATAACCCTTCTTTTAACCATATTTATCAATTTTTTATTCACATTAAACCCAAAGAAAAATAGATATGATTAATAAGAATGAGAGAATCAAAACAAAATCAAAGTTTAAAAGGTGTGGTCGAACCTTCTAACATTTCACCCCACAAAAAAATAGAAGAAGATCTATAACAGCCCAAACTCATTAGTCGAATTATTCGCTTTGACACATTATGTATCATCGTCTACTTCACGATTTTAAAATGCGTCTCTAAACAAAGGTTTCCACACCCTTATAAGAAATGTTTTTTCCTCACTAACACATTCTCTCATGTCTCGGTTTGATATCATTTGTAACAACCAAAACTTTTAATAGTCCAAACTTACCAACGTTAGACTTGAATTGTTACAAACGGTAGAGAACTAGAAATGAACCATTCATTATAAGACTTGTCAACTACCATTTCTACAAAGGTAAATTTTTATTTAATTTACATACTTTATTTTTATTCTGAATAAAATCAAACTCAAATACAATGTTTCTGTAACGTATGTAAATTAAATTTTCATACGGAAATACTTGTCAACTACCATTTCTACAAAGGTAAATTTTCTACTTAATTTAAAGTTGCTACTGTATACATATCATAACATTGAATGCGGAAATACTTCATTTAAACTTTCATAAAACATAACCTTAAGCTTAAAACACAGCCATGGACTTACGTGTTTTGAAAACACCTTTAAAACGACACAACAAAATACTGAATAAAATAAATAAACGTTTAAATTAAAACATCCTATCTAGCCTAAGTCTAAGAAAATAAATACGACTACCCTATGCATGTGCCATGGTCTCGAGTTACGATGTCGTCGTCAGTCGTACAAGTATGCTTTGCCTTAACCTAAAAAATGTAGTAGCACATGGCTTGAGTGACCCTACTATCGGGGGTTAAATGCAAGAATATGTGAATGCAATGACGGGACCTATCATATCAGTCTCTTTTCCTACGACACTATCCTAATTGGCAACTTGGATGTGTATCATACACTCTACACACAACCCATACGTGTGAGTATGGGCTCACCAGACAGTTTGCACACCGCTGGCCCCGTTTTCTTGTCGGACGAGTCTGCTCTGGTAGCTCTTCTTCTGTCGACATCCATTAGAATTAGTAAAAGTCACGACAACATTATGTAAAACATAATGATACTTCGCCTGCCTAGTGAATGTACGCATCCGTACCCTCGTGATGGAATAGGGGTATCCCCAAATTTATGAGCACACATAATGCATGAGGTCTCAACATTTTTTTATTTTCATTTTTCCATTTTCATTATCATTCTATACATATCATATCATTTTTCATATCATTCATCATTCATATCATATCGTTTCTCATTCTTCTGTTCTTATATCATACATAATTCTAACGGGGTTATATTTCATGTCATTTATCGTGATTTCATATCATTCATATCATGTTTTATACACACAATGTAGGAGACCTAACATAACGTTCTATGCTTTTAACATAATATTTCATAATATACATATCATACCATAGCATATTGCATCACAATATGTCATATCATAAACATATCAATTCATCACATATCTCGTACCTTAACATATTTAGAATTTTTATATCATATGACAACATATATATATCTGTCATTCACATGTCCTATCATAATTATATCATGTCGTAAACACTTTGTTTAGTATTTCACTAATTGTTAATTTTTCAATTTAGATTTAATATTTCTTGGGATATAAATATTTCTAACTATACCATGCCTATTTGACATACAATTTATGCCTATAGACATACAATTTATTAAATACTAATATATTTAAAAATTACTTTATAAATGAGAATATATTTAAGAATTACTTTATAAACTAGACTATACGTTAATTTTAATTTAATATTTCTAGATTTAATTTTCTATCTGTAATTTTATTTGTCTCTTTCCGTGTTTTCAGTGTGTTGATAAATATCCATTCTTACTCCCAAATTTTATTTTTTCTATGTATTCTTTTTTCTTTTCTTTTCTTTTGATTAGGTTAACTAATCGTTTTCTTCCTGTATTTTCTTCTTCTATTTCTACCTGTATTTCTTTGTCTGATTCTCACTGTATTTTCTTTTTGTTTCTTTTTTTATTGTGTTAGCAGTATTCTAGGCGAAGGCCAATTTTAATTATGTTCACAATTATTTACAGATATTCCTGGTTTTTTTAATTTAATCGATTCATTTGTCGACCCATCTACCATAATTACCATAATTCACATAACATTATTGACCAACAATCATTTAGCAAAGATCTAAAATATAATTGGTTGTGATTTTATAGAAATGATATTAGAATAAAAGAAAAAGAAGGTTTAATATATGCCTAACAAATTGATAAGATCTCTCTTCACACTGCCAACCTCTCTCTTCAAGTAAACCTGCGTCTATAGTCGAATGTCATTTTAGTTTTTCTCAAATCTGACAATTTTTTTTATTTTTTTCTTCAGGAACTTGCTGACATAAAATGAGGAGAGATAATGGGAAATGATGAGAAGTTAATGGAGAAGAGTGAGGAAGTGTTATTTTATTTATTTATTTATTTATTATTATTATTATCTTAAACTAATCTTTTGTTTATAATTATTTTTATTTGTTTATTTCTTTGCTTACTTACTTATTTATTTATTATTATTATTATTAATTTCTTGGGCTATTACAGTTCCTTCAAGCCTAATATATTCACGATCTTTACCCTACAACTCTTTGAAAACGTAACTCAGGAATATTAGTTGGTTTAAACTGAAAAAATAACAAATTTATCTCGACTCCTTTTGACCCACAAGTTGGGTACTCATCTACCTCTTTTAGACTTTTTTATATTTTGGTAGGTACATGTTTCTGCATTATTATTTTCTAAACGATAATCAAACTTCTTGTACGTGAATTATTTATTGAACTATATTCAAACTTATATGTTGTTAAACCATCAATTTTTATTTCGCTACGAGTTAGTAACAAAACTTGAATTGAAATCTTAAGAAATTGGGTTTGGGTTATATTCACTATTCTATTACCGCAACCGAACGTGAGCTGCTTCATCAAATCTCTCGTTGCCCGCTCGACAAACCATGTCAGATTTCAAGTTTTTCTCTTCTTCATTGTCAGCCAATTACCTTCCCTCTCCTCTTTGACTTGTCATCGTAATTTACATTCCACCAAAGCCTACTCAAAAAAATAATTAAAAAAAAAACTTGCTATGAATGAATAAAAAAAGTACATCTAACAATGCCGTGAAATATGTTAGAAGTGGGATTTGAACCCACGCCCTCTTACGAAGACCAAAATTTAAATATGTTAGAAGTGGGATTTGAACCCACGCCCTCTTACGAAGACCAAAATTTGAGTCTAGCGCCTTAGACCCAAATAACGATTTTATTGTGATGTCATGCTTTTAACAACTAGAACGAGTTGGAAACAGAGCCTAGATATTAATTTATCTATAAACTTTGTGTTAATTTACGTATGAAAATATGAAAGAAATGGTAGAAGTGGGATTTGAACCCACGCCCTCTTACAAAGACCAAAACTTGAGGATGGCGTTTTAGACCACTCGACAATCCTAACATTTAGCTTAGAAAATTTTTCAGTACAATAATGATTTTATTGTGATGACATGCTTTTAGCAACTAGAACGAGTTGGAAACCGAGCCTAGATGTTAATTTATCTACAAACTTAGAGTAAATTTACGTATGAATATATGAAAGAAATGTCGGAAGTGGGATTTGAACCCACGCCTTCTTACGAAGACCAAAACTAGAGTCTGGCGCTATAGACCACTCGGTCATCCTGACATTAAACTTGCATGGAAAAAGTTAACTTTCTTGGGTTTGTAGTTTCATCTAATGGTGTTGAGGTTGATGAGGAGAAAGTGAAGGCTATAAAAGATTGGCCTACACCTAAAAGTGTAAGTGAGGTAAGAAGTTTTCATGGTCTTGCAAGTTTCTATCGTAGGTTCATTCAGAATTTTAGTACAATTGCTTCACCCTTGAATGAACTTGTTAAGAAAAATGTATCCTTTATATGGGAAAAAGATCAAGAACTTGCTTTTAACACTTTGAAAGAAAAACTGAGTTCTGCTCCCTTGCTTGCATTACCTAATTTTGAGTCAACTTTTGAAATTGAATGTGATGCTAGTGGGGTAGGGATAGGTGCTGCATTAATGCAAAATCAAAGACCTTTAATGTTATTTAGTGAGAAGTTGACTGGTGCATCTGTGAGGTATCCAACTTATGACAAAGAGCTTTATGCTTTGGTTCGTGCATTGCAAACCTGGCAACATTATCTTTGGCCTAAGGAGTTCGTTATTCATACGGATCATGAAAGTTTAAAGCATTTGAGAGCACAAAATAAACTCAACAGACGACATGCTAAGTGGTTAGAATTTATTGAAACATTCCCTTACGTCATAAAATATAAACAAGGTAAGGAGAACATTGTTGCAGATGCTTTATCACGAAGGTATGCCCTCCTTAATACTTTGAAGGCTAAGTTGTTGGGTTTTGAACATATAAAGAATTTGTATCAACATGACATGTTCTTTGCTCCTTTTGTTGAATCTTGTGAAAAAAGAATCATTGTGGATAATTACTTGTTGTTAGATGGATTTTTGTTCCGAAAAGGCAAACTTTGCATACCATC
The DNA here is from genome assembly GCA_033971965.1 of Cucurbita ficifolia. Lineage (NCBI taxonomy): Eukaryota > Viridiplantae > Streptophyta > Magnoliopsida > Cucurbitales > Cucurbitaceae > Cucurbita > Cucurbita ficifolia. The sequence goes on from CM066970.1 coordinate 10,461,580, forward strand.
TTGTTCCATACGTGAGCTACTTGTGAGGGAAGCTCATGGAGGTGGTTTAATGGCACACCATGGAGTATCTAAAACTTATGATATGCTCTCTGAATATTTTTTTGGGCCTAAAAGGAGACATGATGTTCATAAAGTTTGTACTCGTTGCATAGCATGTAAGCAAGCTAAGTCTAGGCTTCAACCTCATGGTTTATACTCCCCATTACCTGTTCCTAATGGTCCTTGGATTTATATATCAATGGATTTTGTTTTAGGTTTACCTAGGACTAGGAAAGGTTATGATAGCATCTTTGTTGTGGTTGATCGATTTAGTAAAATGGCTCATTTTATTCCTTGTCACAAAACTGATGATGCAAAACATATTGCTGACTTGTTCTTTAGGGAAGTTGTACGATTGCATGGCATTCCTAAAAGCATTATTAGTGATCGTGATGTAAAATTTTTAAGCCACTTTTGGCGTGTTTTATGGGGTAAGTTAGGAACTAAGCTAGTATATTCAACTACTTGTCATCCTTAAACTGATGGACAAACTAAAGTTGTTAACAGAACCATGACTACTATGCTTAGTGCTATTATTGATAAGAATCTTAAGACTTGGGAGGATTGTTTGCCATTTATAGAATTTGTATATAATAGGGTTGTTCATAGCACTACTAAATGCACACCTTTTGAAATTGTTTATGGCTTTAATCCTTTAACCCCCATTGACTTGTTATCTATACCGTCAAAAGAGTTTGTGAATTTTGATGCAAATGCCAAGGTTGAGTTTGTTCATACACTGCACAAGCAAGTAAAAGAACAAATTGAGAAGCAAAATTCCAAGGTTGCCACCTGAATTAATAAAGGACGCAAGATTGTCATCTTCAAGCCAGGAGATTGGGTTTGTGTGCATTTCCGAAAAGAAAGATTTCCTACCCAAAAAAAAATCTAAGCTTTTACCACGAGGAGATGGACCTTTTCAAGTTCTTGAGCGTATCAACGACAATGCTTATAAAATTGATTTACCAGGTAAGTACGGTGTTAGTGCAACTTTTAATGTTGTTGATTTGAGTCCTTTTGATGTAGGTGATGGCTGGGATTCGAGGACGAATCCTTCTCAAGAGGGGGAGAATGATATGAACCACGACCAAGGAATTTCCATACCTGAAGGTCCAATTACAAGGATGAGAGCCAAGAAGCTACAACAAACCTTATACACTTATATTCAAGCTATGGTGAGCTCATCAAAGGAAATTCTAGAAGACGTTGGAGACATCCCTTATGTGTTGTGCAAAGTTGAGCTTCAAGAAAGAGATGAATTAAATGCACTTTAAGTTGCATTTAATGAACTCAGCTGAATTTATGATATTAATCTAAATATGACTAATAAGCACATTTCATTCATTGCACTATTTAATTATAATTTAAATATTTGTTGGTCATATTTAAGCTAATTTTAAATATAGGAGTTAAGGTTATATTATAACCCACATAGGTTACCATATTCCACCATTAACTAGCCATTTTAATATGGAGGTTATGGGTATTTCTCATTTACTAGCCCATTTAATTTGGGAGTTATGTATCACCTAGGTTAAGGTTGTAAAGGCTATATAAAGCCTTCTTTTCTTTGATTAGAGACATCAGATTTTGGAATTAAGAATAAAATTTCTACTTAAGCTTTGTGAGAGCTAAGTTTTTCTTTGCAAATTCTTGTGTTTAGAACTTGCATGCTTGAGTCATTCAAGTGGTATTGATCAAACCACTTGTGGAGTGATTCGAATCACGAGTTTAGAAACGAGTTTTCTTTACTCTTGATCTTGATCATCAAGGTAATCCGTTCCATACTTTCCCTTGGGTTGATATCATATCAACATTAGTTACAAAAGTGTGAAAATCTCTCCCTAACAGACACGTTTTAAAACCGTGAGGCTGACGACGATACGTAATGGGCCAAAGCGGACATTTTTTTCTAGCGGTAGGTTTGGGTTGTTACAACATTTTTATATAAAATCAAGACTTTGATATTTTGGTTGACGGCAATATTTTATTCTCCGATAATAATTTAGATATTTCATTAACACGTAGCCATTTTTATATTAAAAGTTTCGATATAATCGAGAACTCAAACGATTAATAGACTTTTTATTAGAGTTATTTAATCATCTAACACATTTCTTGGTCCACCCTATTGGAAGCCTAGTGTCACGGTCATGCTTGTCCAAGACGTGTTGCCCTTGGCAGCATGCCCGTTACACGCCGAAACTCTTTTCCTTGTACTACTTTACCGCTTTCTTTTATTGCTTCCATGTTGTATTATTTCTTTCTTGTTTTCTTTAAGAGTATGAAGTTTCAGCGATATCATGGCGACGCCTGGTAGACATAAAATGCCTCAAAATGTACTATAGGGGATACGACTAGTTATCAAATTCTCCTCACCCGAAAAGTTATATACTGTTTAAGCCGTTGTTTTTGCATTTTTGCTTGCATGCTATATAACACCACTCTCAATCTCTCTCTCATTCTTGCACAAAACCTCTCTCCCTCGCTTTCTAAAATCTTCTCTTTAAATTGAGGCCTGAGGTTTGAATACACGTTGTCCGACCGTAGGCAACGTGATCCGAAGTTGGCTTGACTCACTCAGTGCTGGGAGTGAGTGCCGCACAATCGCAAATCCACGTCCTCGCTAACACATCGTCCGTTTGGTGTCTGGCTCTGATATCATTTGTAACAACCCAAACTTGTGACAGTCCAAACTCACCAATGGTGGACATGGACGGTTGCAAATGGTAGAGAACACGGGAAACAAGTACATTATAAGACTTGTCAACCACGGTTACTACAAAGTAAATTTTTACTTAATTTACATACTTTATTTTTATTCTTAATAAATCAAACTCAAATCCAATGTTTATTTGCATGAACAGTCAATTTCCTTTCCATTCTTAGTAATCTAGCTGCTTCAAGCCTAATATGTTCACGGTCTTTATCATACAACTCCTTGGAAACTTAACTTTAGAATATTCGTTAATTACCGAAGCTGGTTAGAGGCTTTATTTTTTTTAGATACTCAAATCTCTCTTGTTATGCTTAATCATTTAGATTTTGGTTCATTATATAGCAAAAATTAAAAAAAATAAAAATTATGTTGAACAAGCCCTTAATGATCAGGTAAAAATTAGCATTCTCAAGCCAATTTAAGGTGGAGTTATTAATGTTCTTTTAAGGATATTTATCAATTTTTTATTCACATTAAATGGGAAGAAAAATAGATATGATTAATAAGAATGAGAGAATAAAAAAAAATGAAAATTTAAAAGGTGTGGTCGGACCTTCTAACATTCACCCCACACAAAAATAGAAGATCTATAACAGTCCAAACTCATCAGTCAAATTAACGGATTTGACACATTATGTATCATCGTCTGCTTCACATTTTAAAATGCCTCTTTAAAGAGAGGATTTCACACCATTATAAGAAATGCTTTGTTCTCACCGACACATTGTCTGATGTCCGACTTTCATATCATTTGTAACAACCAAAACTTTTAATAGCCCAAACTCACCAACATTAGACTTGAATTTTTACAAACCGTAGAGGAGAACTGGAAATGAACCATTCATTATAAGACTTGTCAACTACCATTTCTACAAAGGTAAATTTTTATTTAATTTACATACTTTATTTTTATTCTTAATAAAATGAAACTCAAATACAATGTTTCTCTAACGACCTTAAATTTTCTACTTAATTTAAGGTCGCTACTATGTACATATCATAAACATTGAATGCGAAAATACTTAATTTAAACTTTCATAAAACATAACATTCAGCTTAAAACATAGTCATGGACTTACGTGTTTTGGAAACACCTTTAAAACTAGGGGTGTATATGGTCCGGGTTGGGTTGGGTTAATGAATTTTTTTGACCCAACCCAAAAGTTCGGGTTGGTTGGATTGGTAAAATTCAACTTTGTCATAAAATTAAAGACGGTAAAATACCGACATTTCTTGAAAATTGGTTAAAGTTAGAAAAATATGAGAGTATATCATGAAATTAAATAAACAATAAAAATGATTAATTGAAAGATATATATATATATATATATATATATATATATATATATATATATATATATTAATTGAAATATGATTATTTATAGGTGACTTTGATAGAGAGCCTTAAACTATTAAAAAAATAATATATATATATATATATAAAAATTATGATATAATAATGTTACAACAAATAGAAAATAAATACTAAGGGTGTACATGGTCCGAGTTGGGTTGGGTTGATGAATTGTTTTGAACCAACCCAAAAGTTCGGGTTGGTTGGATTTGTAATCCAACCCAACACTCTATTTTTGGGTTGGGTTCGGGTTGGATTGTCAATTTATTTTTTATAAGTTTTATTTATCCACAATTTATAATTATTCGGATACAATCTTAGATAAAATATATTAAAAGTTCACAAATAAACACAAATCAATCCATAATTATTCACAAAAAAAAAAAATCAATAAAAAACAACAAGCGAAAATTGTAACATATTAACATAGTTCGAGCGAAAATTGGTTAAAGTAAGACAAATATAAGGATATATCATGAAATTAAATAAACCATAAAAATGATTAGTTGAAAGATATTGTATATAACCAAATATCGCTTGTTGAAAAATTATCTTAGATCTCTTTTTCAATTATTTAGATTTTAGATATCTTAACGAAAATCAAACTTGGTTGAAAATGGCTAAAAGTACCCATTAAAAAAAAAGAAAATCCTTCCCGATATTTTTAGAAAAGAAAAGGAAAAAGGAAAATCAAAATCCTTTATCCAATTAATTAAAATCAGATGTCCTCTTCCATTACCCAGTTATTTAGATTTTAGTTAGCAATCATGTCAAATCAAATCATAAATCTTTTCTTTTATACAATTATTTAGAATCAGATCTCCTCATCCTTTACTAAACTGCTAACAGAATTAGAGGTTTGAAAAGAATTAAACAGGAACTTTGAAAAGAATTAAACAGAGAACTTTGAAAAGAATTAAACAGAGAACAATTAAACAGAGAGGTTTGGAAAGGATTAGAGAGAGATCCGTAAAAAATTAAAGAGAGAGGTAATGGAAAATATAAAGAGAGAGGTAATGGAAAATATATATATTTAACTAAGTAAATACAAAAGAGAATTAAACAGAGAGGTTTGAAAAAAATTAAACAGAAAAAAAAAAGAGAGATCTCTAGAGAATGAGAGAGAGAATGAGAGAGAGGTAAACGAAAATATATATATTTAACTAAGTAAAAGGGAGAAAAGAATAGAGAAATATAGGGGAGGAGGAAAATGGAAGATTTGGTGAGCAGAATTAAAATAAATACAAAAACAATTTGACAGAGTAAATACATAGAAAATACATAGAGTAAAAAGGAGGAGGAAAAATGTATATATATTTTTATATATTCAATACTCATAAAGTCTCTAATGCTCACATGAAGTTTAACACATGGACCATTGTAAAATTTAGAGAATTGGAATTGAAATTGATGTCATGGTTCATATAGGTTAGCTTAGATACAAAGAACAAAATCGAACTTGATAAATTGGTGATACCAGTCTAAGCTAATCAGGTAAGTGGCCTTACTATCGGCTCGGTCGAAAGACTTGTCTTATGTATGACGATACGTGCCTAGTGACCATTGCACGTGTCATTTATGCTTTATGCTATGTGATGACGTGATGACGTGATGACGTGATGACGTTAGATGATGATGTGTTGCATTTGTATGATGATGTGATGAGGCTAGATAGTGACGTGGTGATGTTATATGATGATGTGATGTTGTTATATGATGATGTGGTAATGTTATGTGATGACGTGAATGACGTACATGTTATATTTGATGCACTTAATGGCTTCTATGATGAGTATGATGTATGCATGACGATGTTATTAACATGATGATGTTTTCCATGTTGAACATGTCTTATGATGTTGTTTGCCATATTGCATCATGTCGTTAGATCGACATAGGACACAACCCTAAGAGTATGAAATTGATATTAATGTAAATATCCACGAGCACGTGTTACATAGTGTAACCAAGAGATGAGACTAGAGGGTTGTGTCAGAAGAGATGTATAATTGGACTTAGAAGGACCTAATGCATACTGTGTGTTCATAAGCATAGGGCTACTTCCCCTAGAGATGATGAGTGTGGACCGCACCGTATGATGAGCGCGAATGCGCATAGGTGTGAATGCACACAGATGAGGGTGTTCATGAGGCACATGACACTATGGGGTTCCGCTGACCTACGGACGTCGCTACAGATTATACACCACAACAAAATGGTGTGGCCGAAAGGAAAAACAGGACCATTCTCAACATGGTTCGAAGTTTACTAAGTAAAGGAGAAGTCCCGAAGGAATTCTGGCCAGAAGCTGTCGTGTGGTCCGTTCACATTCTCAACCGGAGCCCTACTTTCTCTGTTAGAGATATGACTCCACAAGAAGGATGAAGCGGAAGAAAACCTGCAGTAGACCACTTTAGAATCTTTGGGTGCATAGCATATGCACACATTCCTGATGAGAAAAGGAAGAAACTTGAGGACAAGAGTTTGAAGTGTGTGTTCCTTGGAGTAAGCGAGACTTCCAAGGCATACAAGCTCTATGATCCTTTGACAAAGAAGGTGGTGGTAAGCCGTGATATAATCTTTGACGAAAATAAGACTTGGACATGGGAAGAAAAGATCACTGTGAATCAGCAAATTCTTGTAGATCTTGAAGAAGAACAAACTGAAGCCCCTATTCAGCCTCACTATGAGCATGGAGAGAGCTCATCACAAGCTCAACAAGAAGAACCAGTAGAAGAAAATCATGATCATAATCAAAGAAATCCAAGAACAAGAAAGAGACCAAATTGGATGGTTGATTATGAGATGGACTATGAATCAAGTGATAGTACTTATTTTGCATTCTTTATGGATAGTGATCCAATTGTCTATGAAGAAGCGGTAAAGGAGAAGAAATGGAAGGAAGCTATGGACAGTGAAATCAAATCCATAGAGAAGAACAAGACTTGGGAGCTCACTGATCTCCCTAGAGGGCAGAAAACAATCGGAGTAAAATGGGTTTTCAAAACCAAGTTGAATGAAAACGGTGAGGTGGATAAGTACAAGGCGCGACTCGTTGCAAAAGGATACAAGCAGAAGTATGGAGTTGATTATAAGGAGGTATTTGCACCAGTGGCACGCCAAGATACTATCAGGCTTATAATTTCTATTGCAGTACAGAAATCTTGGTCTATTTATCAACTTGATGTGAAATCGGCCTTCCTACATGGAGAGCTTCAAGAAGAGGTATATGTGGAGCAACCACAAGGTTTTGTTCAAAGAGGTAAAGAAGAAAAAGTATACAAGTTGAAGAAAGCTTTGTACGGTTTGAAGCAAGCTCCGAGGGCATGGTACAGTCGCATTGATTCTCATTTTGAAAAGATGGGATTCACTAAATGCCCGTATGAACATACGTTGTATGTGAAAACTGAAAAGGGAGGTAACATTCTCATTATTTGCTTATATGTTGATGATTTAATATTTACTGGCAATAATGAAGAAATGTTCAAATTTTGTAAGAAGAGCATGATGAAGGAATTTGAAATGACAGATCTTGGTTTGATGAGATATTTTCTTGGAGTAGAAGTTACTCAAACTCCCGCAGGTAACTTTATCTGTCAGAAGAAATATGCTCAAGAATTACTTGAAAGATTTAAATTGGATGAGTGCACATTTGGAACTCCATCAGAATTGGGTTTGAAGTTGCACAAGGATATTGAAGGGCGAGAGGTTGATAATAGGTACTTCAAACAAATTGTGGGAAGTTTGATGTACTTAACTTCAACAAGACCAGACATCATGTATGCGGTTAGTATGATAAGTCGTTACATGGAGCATCCAACGGAAAAACATCTCAATGCAGCAAGAAGGATACTTCGTTATGTGAGAGGAACCTTTGATTTGGGGGTATTCTACAAGAAAGAAGATGATCCGAAGATAGTTGGCTATACAGATAGCGACTATGCAGGTGATATAGATGATCGTAAAAGTACTTCAGGAAGTATTTTCATGATGAGTTCAGGAGCTATTTGCTGGTCTTCAAAGAAGCAACCTATTGTAACTCTCTCAACTACAGAAGCAGAATTTGTGGCAGCAGCAGCATGCTCGTGCCAAGCAATCTGGTTAAGAAAAATGCTTGAAATTCTTAATAAAAAACAACCAGGTACGACGGTTATATATTGTGATAATATGTCAACTATTAAGTTGTCTAAAAATCCTGTGTTGCATGGAAGGAGTAAGCACATCGATGTTCGATTTCATTTCTTGCGTGATTTGTGTAAAGAAGGCATTATTGAACTCAACTTTTGCCGAAGTGATGAACAAATCGCAGACCTATTCACAAAACCCTTGAAACAACCATTGTTCGAGAAGCTTAGAAGAAAGATGGGGATGTGCAGAATCCAAGATGTATATCAAGAAGATGAAGTGAAGTACTAAACTGATTTCTGCATAATTCAGTTTAAGGGAGGGTGTTAAAGGGATAGATACATTTCTAAAGATAGAAATGACTTGGCCAAATTAGTTGCTACAGAGAATGAGGAGGTGAAAACAATTTGATCCACATAAACTCCAACCAACTCCGTGAAGCAATGAAATCCCGCCCTATAAAATGACCTCCATTTCAATCATTCATATCATCTCCTCCTCTCAATCTCACTCCAATTTTTGTTGTCACCAACAAATTATTCACAGATATTCTTGGTTTTTTTTAATTTAATCGATTCATTTGTCGACCCATCTACCATAATTACCATAATTCACATAACATTATTGACCAACAATCATTTAGCAAAGATCTAAAATATAATTGGTTGTGATTTTATAGAAATGATATTAGAATAAAAGAAAAATAAGGTTTAATATATGCCTAACAAATTGATAAGATCTCTCTTGCCAACCTCTCTCCTTCAAGTAAACTTACGTCTATAGTTGAAGGTCATTTTAGTTTTTCTCAATTAGCTTGTAATATTTTTCATTAAAATAATGATTTTATTGTGATGACATGCTTTTAGCAACTAGAACGATTTATCTATAAACTTTGAGTAAATTTACGTATGAAAATAAATATGAAAAGAAATGTCAGAAGTGGGATTTGAACCCACGCCCTCTTACAAAGATCAGAACTTGAGTCTGGCGCCTTAGAACACTCGGCCATCCTGACATTTTACTTAGAATATTTTCAGTACAATAATGATTTTATTGTGATGACATGCTTTTAGCAACTAAAACGAGTTGGAAACAGAGCCTATATGTTAATTTATCTATAAACTTTGAGTAAATTTACGTATGAAAATATGAAAGAAATGTATGCAACTAGAACGAGTTGGAAACAGAGCCTAGATGCTAATTTATCTATAAACTTTGAGTAAATTTATGTATGAAAATATGAAAGAAATGTCAAAAGTGGGATTTGACCCCACACCCTCTTACGTGGACCAAAACTTGAGTCTGGCACCTTAAACAACTCGACCATCCTGACATTTAGCTTATAATATTTTTCAGTACAATAACGATTTTATTGTAATGACATGCATTTTCAACTCGACCATCATGGACTTACGTGTTTTGGAAACACCTTTAAAACTAGGGGTGTATATGGTCCGGGTTGGGTTGGGTTAATGAATTTTTTTGACCCAACCCAAAAGTTCGGGTTGGTTGGATTGGTAACCCAACCCAACCCAAAACTTTTCACAACCCAACCCAACCCAACCCAGCCCTCTATTTTCGGGTTGGGTTTAGGTTGGGTCCAGGTTGGGTTGTCAATTTATTTTTTTTAAAGTTTTATTTATCAACAATTTATAATTATTCGGATACAATCTTAGATAAAATATATTAAAAGTTCACAAACAAACACAAATAATTCCATATTTATTCCAAAAAAAAAAAACAAATTCAATAAAAAACAACCAACGAAAATTGTAACATATTAACATAGTTCAACTTTGTCATAAAATTAAAGACGGTAAAATACCGACATTTCTTGAAAATTGGTTAAAGTTAGAAAAATATGAGAGTATATGATGAAATTAAATAAACAATAAAAATGATTAATTGAAAGATATATATATATATATATATATATATATATATATATATATATATATATATATATATTTTAATTGAAATATGATTATTTATAGGTGACTTTGATAGAGAGCCTTAACTATTAAAAAAATAATATATAATAATGTTACAACAAATAGAAAATAAATACCAAGGGTGTACATGGTCCGAGTTGGGTTGGGTTGATGAATTGTTTTGAACCAACCCAAAAGTTCGGGTTGGTTGGATTGGTAATCCAACCCAACACTCTATTTTTGGGTTGGGTTCGGGTTGGATTGTCAATTTATTTTTTATAAGTTTTATTTATCCACAATTTATAATTATTCGGACACAATCTTAGATAAAATATATTAAAAGTTCACAAATAAACACAAATCAATCCATAATTATTCACAAAAAAAAAATCAATAAAAAACAACAAGCGAAAATTGTAACATATTAACATAGTTCGAGCGAAAATTGGTTAAAGTAAGACAAATATAAGGATATATCATGAATTGTTGAAAAATTATCTTAGATCTCTTTTTCAATTATTTAGATTTTAGATATCTTAACGAAAATCAAACTTGGTTGAAAATGGCTAAAAGTACCCATTAAAAAAAAAGAAAATCCTCCCTATATTTTTAGAAAAGAAAAGGAAAAAGGAAAATCAAAATCCTTTATCCAATTAATTAAAATCAGATGTCCTCTTCCATTACCCAGTTATTTAGATTTTAGTTAGCAATCATGTCAAATCAAATCATAAATCTTTTCTTTTATACAATTATTTAGAATCAGATCTCCTCATCGTTTACTAAACTGCTGACAGAATTAGAGGTTTGAAAAGAATTAAACAGGAAGTTTGAAAAGAATTAAACAGAGAACTTTGAAAAGAATTAAACAGAGAACAATTAAACAGAGAGGTTTGGAAAGGATTAGAGAGAGATCCGTAAAAAATTAAAGAGAGAGGTAATGGAAAATATATATATTTAACTAAGTAAATACAAAAGAGAATTAAACAGAGAGGTTTGAAAAAAATTAAACAGAAAAAAAAAGAGAGATCTCTAGAGAATGAGAGAGAGGTAAACGAAAATATATATATTTAACTAAGTAAAATGGAGAAAAGAATAGAGAAATATAGGGGAGGAGGAAAATGGAAGATTTGGTGAGCAGAATTAAAATAAATACAAAAACAATTTGACAGAGTAAATACATAGAAAATACATAGAGTAAAAAGGAGGAGGAAAAATGTATATATATTTTTATATATTCAATACTCATAAAGTCTCTAATGCTCACATGAAGTTTAACACATGGACCATTGTAAAATTTAGAGAATTGGAATTGAAATTGATGTCATGGTTCATATAGGTTAGCTTAGATACAAAGAACAAAATCGAACTTGATAAATTGGTGATACCAGTCTAAGCTAATCAGGTAAGTGGCCTTACTATCGGCTCGGTCGAAAGACTTGTCTTATGTATGACGACACGTGCCTAGTGACCCTTGCACGTGTCATTTATGCTTTATGCTATGTGATGACGTGATGACGTGATGACGTGATGACGTTAGATGATGATGTGTTGCATTTGTATGATGATGTGATGAGGCTAGATAGTGACGTGGTGATGTTATATGATGATGTGATGTTGTTATATGATGATGTGATAATGTTATGTGATGACGTGAATGACGTACATGTTATATTTGATGCACTTAATGGCCTCTATGATGAGTATGATGCATGCATGATGATGTTATTAACATGATGATGTTTTCCATGTTGAACATGCCTTATGATGTTGTTTGCCATATTGCATCATGTCGTTAGATCGACATAGGACACAACCCTAAGAGTATGAAATTGATATTAATGTAAATATCCACGAGCACGTGTTACATAGTGTAACCAAGAGATGAGACTAGAGGGTTGTGTCAGAAGAGATGTATAATTGGACTTAGAAGGACCTAATGCATACTGTGTGTTCATAAGCATAGGGCTACTTCCCCTAGAGATGATGAGTGTGGACCGCACTGTATGATGAGCGCGAATGCGCATAGGTGTGAATGCACACAGATGAGGGTGTTCATGAGGCGCATGACACTATGGGGTTCCGCTGACCTACGGACGTCGCTACAGATTAACTTGACCAGAGGGTCCAAGGGGTGTGCGAGCGCCCTGGGGATTCACACTCGCACATGTGAGTCGTGTGTAGGGAAGTACTACACATCCAATTTGTCCGAGACTGGAGGCCACCCTTAAGATGATTAGAGATAGGTCCCTAAATAATGATTGCATGTGTTTGCATTTGCATGTCCCCCTATAGTGGGGCCACTTACCGAGTATTCTTTGAAATACTCAAGCCGTGTGCCACATCATTTTTCAGGTCAAGGCAAGACGCACTTTGAAATACTTAAGTTAGAATAGGTTGTTTTGTATTTCATTGTTTTAAATTATTTTGTATTTATTTTTGTTTTCTCTAAATTTCAGTATTTCGTATTTAAACACGTAAGACCATGGCTGTGTTTTTCAGAGAAGAAGTTGTTCTAAACGTTTTTCGAAGTTTACGTTATAAATTATGTTCATTTAAGAGTTATATTTCTGCATTATAGATGAGCATGAGACGTTAGTAGCGACTCTAGATATGTGGAAATTTAGGATCGTTACAAAAATCTTTAAAAATATTTAAACTAATTTTTTATGATCCAATTTTGTGTCTATGTTAAAAAAAATTCCTAAAATAATCAAGAATTCTCTCATGCATATTATATGTTGATCTAGAATCTACTGTAATACTAAATGATCAAAACATTTGAATTTTTTTAGAATTCATAAAATTAAGAAAAATATAAGGATATATCATGAAATTAAATAAACAATAAAAATGATTAGTTGAAAGATATTGTATATAATAAAAAAATATATAATATATATATAAATATTTTAATTGAAATATGCTTATTTATAGGTGACTTTGATAGATACAGAGTCCTAAAATATTGGAAAAATAATATATATATATATAAAAAGAAAAAGAAACATTTATTTGCATGGATTCGAACTCAAGCATGAGTGTTCTTAAACTGGCCAAAGTAGCACTCTAGCAAACCCTATATAAGAAATAATTTTTAATATATTTTATATATTTGAATTTGGCTCGGGTCAATCCGAGGGTTTTGCCCACGAATCCGAAACCACACCAATTCAGTTCAGGTTCAGAAAAATGAACCCAACCCTACCCGAAATGCTAATCCAACCCAACCCAACCCTTATAGTTTGGGTTGGGTTGGTCCCGGTCGTCGGGTTGAATGTACACTCCTAGTTCAAACAATTAATTTTGCTTTTAGTAAGAAAAGATCATGCAATTATAATAAATAAAGTTACATTTATTTTAAATAAATTATTTTTCAAAATGAAAAAAAAGTTTGAAAGAGATCCATTTTTTAATTAAATAACATTTCATTCAAAATATATATATTCGATAATACAAAAGTCTTCATATACGTTTGGTTCAACGTTGAGAATTAGTTTCAACTTGGCATAAACGGATGCCGTAAGCAAACTGTCGGACCCAGCAAAGTGGGCAGTACCAATGCGGTTAACTTGAAGCAGCTTCGCCAGTTTTTTAAGCCTAGGTTGCCATTGAGTAGGTAGTCACTGTACCGAGCCATGTGTTTGTGGTCGGTGACGGTTCCTAATAAATGTCTAGCAGTGGTGGCGAACATAGCCATTGACACAAGCATGCACATTATGTTGGTAAACATCATTAGATAGGCGATGTCGTACAATCCATGGAATGTTATCCATCTCTGTATTCTACCACTTTTAAGGATAGGGTTAAACTGTTTACCAAATTCTTGTGGAGCAATTCCATTGCTTGTCAGTGTATTGAAATCAAATCCCTTGTTCTTGAGAAATGAATTTAGTGAATAAACACCTCTCGTATCGCTAATTTGATCAAAGTCTCTAAAGTTGAACTCCCAAGTCATCCCTATTTTTCCATTCTCATCGCCGAGTGTGAGTTCTAATTGGAGGATACTGAGTCGATTCACATTAAATCGTAGGCATTCGTAGAATTCGTCTGAAACGCCTCTTGGAGTGTATATTAAAAATCCTAAAAAAAAATACATTCACAAGTCAATAAAACAAAACTAAAAAAATCACTAAAGGACTCCCCACCACCAACTTAAAGTTTAATTTTTACCTGAAAACTCGGTATCCATGGCTATAATCGGAAACTCTAATAAATACTCTTTCATAACTTGTATCTCATAACTAAATTGTGAGACCAAACATCTAGCTTACATTGACCTTGAATCATCGCCCCTTCACCAATCACCATTTTTTCGAGCAACTACTTGTTCTGATTATTGATTGTTTGTCGGAAACTTTCTTAACTTCAAAATTAAAATATTGAATTGAGTATGAAAGTGAGAAGGGGTAAAACTATATATTATAAATATCAACTTCTAAACTGAAAAAGAAATGGAG